>JAQZBX010049962.1:0-19772 GCA_029593785.1 Cabassous unicinctus | reverse complement strand
TCAAAGCACAAAATTGTCCCTTTCTGATCTGTCAGTTTCACTGCATATAAATTTACCTCAATTTTAAAAAATTGGGGGGCTCAATGGTAGCAAGAGGCACAGAATTTCTTAAAGGACAAGAATGAGATAAAGATCTTAAAGAAGAGGACATGATTCCTAAGTTTCTTTTACACACACTCAGGGAAAGACTGAAAGGTTGGCACAAAAACAAAAATCTGAAGTACAGTTTAAATAGGCACGAACCCAAAGAGGCAAGAACTAATTTATTAGTTCAGCTAAGATGACAATGAATAAAAATAAAAACTCAGAGTGTCTGTTAAACAAAACCTCAGGTTGTCAGGTATAGCAAATACATGTAATATGGCAATCTTAACCAATAGACCATTAAGCAACAAAATACCAGCCAGCCTAATTTAGGACAGTGAATTGTTTTATAGCATCTTTCACATAATGCTCTATGTATAATATCCATGACAGCAATTCCTACTGAGTATGCATTGAGATTGCCCATGTACCAAAAACCACCCAAAACTCATTCTTACCTTCAGTGAAATTCCCTGTTAGGGTTATTACCACAAATACTTTCCCCTCTGGCTCCAAATCCACCTAGAGAGAGAGAGAGAGGGAAAAAAAAAATGTATATATATATATATATATATGTATCTTTTAATTTTAAAATACTTTTTGTGAGACAAATAATTCTTTACATAGAGGCTTAAATGTAAAAATCACAGATATAAATCAGATCTGAGTCTTTCATTAGACAGCAGAGGGGCAAGGGATCAAGCAACAGCTCAAAAAATTGCAAAGGTTAAGAAACATATCTAAAAGAAACAAAGTTCTTTCAAAGTTACCTTCCTCTTGAATTTTATTCTCTTCTATTTTTGCCTCTTCATTACATAGAGAAGTACCCATAAACTTGGTAATTGTTTTTGAGACATCCATATCTTTGCATACTGGTTTTAACAACAGCATTTTATTAAATCATGTGGCAAGTATATAAAATAGACAAATAATAGTAACAGATAGATAATGAAAATATCCCTTAAAGTTCCTCTCTATGGGTTGAAATACCAAGACATTTATTCTGCAAATGTGGCAACTGGAAGTCTTTGTGGCCACTGAGGTCCAGTTCTCTGCACACACTTCCATTTCCCAAGGTGCCTTATGTAACTTGGTGCCCAGGATGGAAAGGCCCCCTCCAGATGTGCTCCAATCACCACTAACCAGGTGGACAGGCTCTGCCCTCTTGTGCTGGATGCTAACCTCGCCAACCATTAAAACCTCTAAGCCTTGGATTCGGAGGTTCTTCTAGACCCAAATACATGAATTTACAATTGTCCTTAAAGAAATCTGTTAGATTCAGCCAATTTTTGCCTTTGACCTTTCATCTAAAGGAGGAAGGTCAAGAGAAGCTGAATATAGCTAAGGAAGGCCATATCTGCTAGCATATTCAATTTAAATAAGCTGCAAACCATATGGTCTAATAGAAAGAGCCCTGAACTTGACCAGGACATGGACTCCAGCCTGACTCTTCCCCTGTGGGCTCTGGACTCTGGTCAAGGCCACTTGGAGCCTCACTGTTCTCATTGAAAGTCTACGGGATCATTATTCAGCATTTCTGACATGGCTTCCATTAGGCAATCTCAAAGGACCTTAACATTGCTATTTACTATTTTTATTGTTCCTACACATGAACAAAGCCAATAATAAATTAATAAAAGCATTGACCTTACCAGAGGTCACTTAATGAGGACTTAAGCACCTTGTTTTGTTTTGTTTTAATTTTAACATCACATCCTGATTATATACTTTTTGAACATAAAAGATGCCCATTTTGTATTGACTCCGAAAACTACCAGTATAAACAGCCTGTTTCTATAACCCAACTTTTCTCATCATAAAATCTGTTACCATACTGTAAATCACCCATGTTCAAATCAGCTACTTATATCATAACTACTGCTAACCTAACAATAGCCCCTTAACTATCTTAACACCACTTGTGAATTTTTATAGAACAGAAGTTCTGAAAATAGAACTCTCTAGAGAGATGACTAAACAGGATGTCAGTCTCTAATTGTCTCCACTCTCTGCCTTGACTTGCTTCAAGTCAAAAATGTTATTTTTAAAAGCCACTCCCTCGTCTTCAATATAAAGAGAACACACGGGCATACTCACACTCGACCTCACAACATAAACTGCTGCTGGCACAGAAGGAGCTGCTGCAGCCTCAGGACAGACGGACTGCCAGGGCCACCTACACGAGCTTCCAGCCCATAAAGGCTCCCTCCAACATTGCCCTGCAGGCGTGCAGAGAAGGTCACGCTACGCCACCCCGACAAGTCAGGAGCTGCTCTGACAAACAGGACAGAGGATGCACCACTTAGACCTGGGAATTCTAGGTTTGCTTCCTTACTTTTTACCTGCACCACCATCGCTGTGGAAAAGCCAGATTCAAGCACCATCTTCAAGCCCAGCCCATCTAGGGCAGACATGTGTAGAATCTCTGAATCTTAGAACTGAGTTTTACAAACTCTAAGTCGAGAACCATTATTGGGACATGAAAACAATCTAGTGGGTTGCAAACAGCAGGGTTTTTAAAGTTGAATAAAATGGAACAGAAAATATGAACATGCCACATGTAATAAGGAAAAGTACTATTTCATGAAACTTTTATTTGCAGTTTTGTGTGCAGGTATAAGGGTATACTGAGTTGCCATGTGTGGCAGTTTGATATTATTGATGAATTCCAAAAAGAAATATTGATTATGTTCGTAAACTGGTCTGTTCCTCTGGGCGTGATACCCTTTGATTATATTAAATTCAGAGGTTTCATTTTTATTTGATTTAATTAAGATTAGGGCTTTGATTTGGTCACGTCAGTAGGATGTTTAGTCCCTGTCCACTTGGTGGGCAGACACTCACAGAGAAAACCACACAGCAGAGGAGAGAATTTAGTTTTGACGCTTGAGCCCCAGGGAGAGTGCCAAGCCCCCCGCCTGATAGTTTTCAGCTGGCCTTGTGTCAAGAGCAGAGCAGCTGAGCCTGGAAAGAAACAAGGCCCAGGAAGAGAGATGAGCCTTATGCCAACCACAGCTGAGATGGGAAGAAGCTGGGACCATGGATTCTTAAGAGGAAAAGGAAGGCTGAACCCTCACAGAGACCGGCAGCCATCTTGCTCCAACATGTGGCAAGAGACTTTGGTGAGGGAAGTAACTTACTCTTCTTGGCCTTGTGACTGTAAGCTTCTACCCCAAATAGAATAATATAATAGCTTTTATACCCTTTATAAAAGCCAACAAATTTCTGGTACTTTGCATCAGCACCCCTTTGGCTGACTCATACACCATGTAAAAATGTATTTTTTACTGTGGGTCACAGTGAAACAGTTTGAAAAATACTGCCTTAGAGATTGTGTGTTCCATCTACACAGGGCTGATGGGTTGTTGTCATCTATTTATAGACGGATACTTCTAGCAACAGTCAAGTCACTCTCTCTATAGCTGGCCTATTTCATTGCTGGATTCCATAGAAAGATCTTTTTCTATGAGCAGAAATGCAGGGAACAAAAATTTCCACTCATTGATCCTAGTTCCATCCCCTACAGCTGTAGTGGACATTTTCTCTTTAGCTAAGAGTATCCATTCCTGCTTCTTGGAATAGCACACTAGTCTTTTTTGAGCACCTTTCCCTCACATATAGTCCAAATGGTGCAGCTGGGATTTCAACCCTAGCTCCAGAGTAGGCATGTGACCCACGCCTTCCTAATCACAGCACTGAATTCCTCAGACAATGACAACTGGTCCAGAGCTGGGATGTACCCTGTACTGGCTACCTGGGAAATTGCAATCCTCTACCCAGATTTGGGCACATGATCCAAATAGATCCAATGAAGAATCCTGGAGCTACAAGGAAGAGAGCTTCTGCTGAACCACAATCTGGAAGGACATAAATCTGTTGTGTTTGGCAAGAAGGAAGAGATAGGTAAAAGACAGAAAGAAACCAGGTCTTCATTCTATCATTCAAACCCTTAGATCAAGCCTTGCTTGATACTTTTGGACTGTTCAGACATTTGAGCCAATAAATTCCCTTTTTTGTTTTAGCCATTTGGTTTGCAATCACTTGCACCAAAAGACTTAACCAAAAATAGCTGCCAAGGAGAATAAGTCAGATATTTGAAGACAATTATCACATCTCCTCTAAGCCTTCTCAGACCCATGCTAAACCCTGCCTCCCTCCAGCTCTAAAATAGCTCATGCAAGCCTTCTAAGATACCTATCTTCATCCCAGTTGATCACTCTGTGGCACCTGATCTTCTCCAAAGCTGTCTTCCTCATGAACCTCTCTCTTCCCTTGCTTTCAGGGCGCCACTCTTTCCTGGCTCTCCTCACTCTTCATTCTTTCTCTCTCTCTCTCAGGCTCCTTTCCAGGCACCTCTTTCTCTCTGACTACTTTCAAATCTTGCTGCTCCTCAGTCTTCTTTTCTTTCCATTGGATGATTCAGACCCATGGTTTCAAAACTGAACTGAGAATCTCAACTTTGGGATAGGAGTATGGGAGAGAAATACATTGGAACCTCCAGGAGGACCAGGGTGTAATCTGAGGACAAGGGGTAGTGTCACATTCATTTCTTAAGCTCCAGACCTTACTCTTGAACCTACAAATGCCCCTTTTCTGAAAAATCTCTATCTCTGTGTCCCATTTAATTCAACACTTCCAGAGTTCAAATCCTTGTCCTGCATCACCCAATCGACACCCTCCTGCACATTCCTATCCCCACCATTTACTCAGCAGCCCAAGCTCTTCACCACATACACTTAATTACTACCTGATCCTATCAAGTCCACTTTCTGAGTCTTTCCTAAACCTGCCTTTTCCTCTCTACTCCCACTGCCTTGCCTCACCTGGACTCTTGCAATGGCCTTCTAGCTGGTTACTCTCTCTCTCTGGACTCACTGTTCTCCATCTCCTGCCAGTGATGTGTTTCAAAAATGAAAACCTGACCATATCAGTCTTCTAACTCAAAATCCTTCAATGTTTCCTCTCCTGTCCATTATGAGGTCCAAACCCCTACCTCTCATCCTCAGCGATCCCCACCACCCCAAACACATACAACCTGTTACTCAGCCTCTTGTAATTACTGGTACAATCTTCAGGGAGGCATGTTATTTCAACTTACCTGAGAGATCAATAAGCACATTTTATGGGTCAAGTAACATACTGGGGAATGTTGTCACAAATATGAAAAAGATACATTACCTATCTGGACCTTATTGCCTAGTGGCTTTGGGCATGCTGACGCAACTCAAAACTCTCCTCTCGGGGAGACCTTCCCAGACTTCTTAAAGACAGTTGGGCAACTCTGTACTGTTATAGAGACCTTTACTGGAACCCACATCATGCTGTGATCATTATGTCCTATCTCTTAGGACCTCACCTTGCATATGAGAGAATTAAAAACTGTTTGTTGAATGAATGAGTGAATAAATTAACAAACATGGATATCCCAAGCTTCTTCAGCAGTTTCATTTAGGTCATGGTTTTCTCCTCCCTCACCATTCTGATCAGAATCCTCCAGACACACCCCAATTAAGGAGTGAACATCACCCTGTGGGTGTGACCTGGCCTTCACAGGGGAGAGCAAGATTATCACCAACCTTGATCTCGACAGTGAACTTTACTGATGCAGCCACAGACTGCATGAATGTTTTGAGACGTGCCAGAGACCCAGGTTGCATTTGCCATCAACCAAAACCTTTGTATCTTTTCTACATGCTGTATGGCTTTGTTTCCCACATCCTGTGCTGATGCAGTGGGTAGGCCCCCAAACCCTCACACAAACAGAAGCACGTCATATTTTTTTTGTAGAATTTCAGATTGTTTTTCCAGGCCCCAAGGTTTGCTGAATCCCAAATCCAGGCAGTTTGTTTACTCTCAGCTTTATAGCCTCCCAAATCAGGGACCCAGATTAGGCTTGTCATCATCTAAGGCACTGACAGAATGTTCAAACAGAATGGGGCTGAAGCCAGAGTGCTGAGGCAAACCCCACCATGGAAACGAACACATTTAGCATTCTTTCTATAAAAGTCATTCAGGAAGCAATGGATACACTAATCCCCTTCCCTTACAGAATACTTCACTTGATAAGGTGGGCAACTCCTGGGTCCCTGCTGAAACCCAGAAAGCAGTGACCTTTCAAAAAAATGACATTCTTACAAATAGGTAAATGAACAAAATAATTATTCTGTGTCAACATATGATGCTGGAACAATTGGACAACCAAGGGCAAAAAAAAAAAAAAAAGTGCTTTGGCTGGCCCATACACTGTAACTTACACTCAAAATAGATCATAGATCTAAATGAAAGACCTAAAACTTTAAAACTTCTAGAACATAAGAAAAAATCTTTTGAATTTTGGGTTAAGCAAATATTTCCTAGATACCTGAAAATCACAATCCCTAAAAGAACAAATTGATAAACTGGATTTCATCAAATTAAAATTTCTGCTCTTTGAAAAAACACTGTCAAGAGTATGAAAAGACAAGATGTGGATTAGGAGAAAATATCTGTAAATCATATATCTGATAAAAGACACATAAAGAACTCTCAAAAGTCAATAATTAGAAAATAATCCAATTTTTTAAAAATGTGCTTCACCAAAGAATATCAGCTGATGACAAATAAATACATAAAAAGAAGTTCAACGAGATGCAAATTAACACCACAATGCAAGCACGCATATACTTATCAGAATGGCTGACCAAACTAAATGTTGTTGAGGATGTAGAGTCACTGGAACTCTCCTACATTGTTGGTGGGACTGTAAAATGGTAAAGCCACTTTGGAAAAGTTAAACAGTTTCTTAAAAGGTTAATTAAACATACACCTACCATTTGATCCATTCATTCCTCTTCTAGGTATTTACTCAAGAATAAAGAAAGCATATTCCTATACAAAGATTTGTATGCAAATATTCATAGGAGCTTTAGCTGTAAAAGATGACAAGTGAAAGAAAAAAGTAAGTCCATCAACAAATGAATGGATGTTTAAAATGTAACATATCCATAGAAGGGAATACTGTTTCTCCTGGTTTGTCTTTTGTGGACATCAGAAAATTATGTTCTTAAGCTAACCCATTCAGAAAATTATGTTCTTAAGCTAAGTGTAGTGTAAATGGGGCCTTTTGATTAGATTCAGTTAAGGGACCTTGATTAGATCACTTGATTAGATCACTTATGATTGGACTACACCAGCTGGGTCTTACATAAACTGAGAACATACAGAGAGACAGAAAAAGGAAGCCACCATTTTGACCCTGCCATGTGAGAAAGGACTAGAGGATCTCTAGCAGCCAAAGTGAAGAGTGAAACCCCCAAGAGGCTGGGCACATGGAGCAGCTCAAGGCTGACTCTTCAGTTTTAAGCCATATGCCTGATCACCTACAACTGGGCTTGGGGAGAAAGCAGAGCAATCGAGGCTGAGAGAGGAAGCCCAGAAGAAGACAAGCTATATGCCTGATTGCCCACAGCTGAGATCCCAGAGACAGTGAGCCTTGAGGGGAAGGCAGGACCTACAAAGAGATCAGCTGCCATTTTGCTCTGCCACATGGCAGGACACCAAGATCACCAGTAGCTGACTTTGGTAAGAAAGCATCTCTGATGATGCCTTGATTTGGACATTTTCACAACCTCAGAACTGTAAGCTTTTACCTTAATAAATTTCCCATTGAAAAAACCAACCTATTTCTGGTACTTTGCATTGGCAGCCCTGTGGCAAACTAGGGTGCTATTCAAGAGCAATGAAAAGGAATGACCTATTGATGCATGAAACAACACAGATGATTCTCAAAATACTGGGGGAAAGAAGCCAGATAAAAAGTACATTCTGTATGGTTCTATTTATATAAAACTCTAGGAAAAGAGCAAACAGAAGGCACATCAGTGGTTGCCTGAGGACACGGGTAAGGAGAATAGGAAGAATTGGAGGGAAAGATCAAAAAAGGCATGAAGGTGCCAAGAAAATTCAGTGGGGAAAGAAGAGTCTTTCTAGCAAATGATACTGGGACGACGGCTATCCACATGCAAGAGAATGAAGTTGGAGCCCTACACCTCACATCATACAACAAACATTAAGTCAAAAAGGTTAACAGACCTAAATGTAAGAATTAAAATTACAAAGTTCTTAAAAGAAAACATAGGAGTACATCCTCATGACTTTGAGTTAGGTAATGGTTTCTCAGATATGACACCAGAAGCACAAGAACAAATGAAAAAAAAATAGATAAATTGGACAAAATTAAAACTGTTTTTGCTGCAAACAGTACCATCAAGAAAGTGAAAAGAAAATCCATGGGAGAGGAGAAAATATGGGTAAATATTTGATAAAGTACTTGTATCCACTATAAAAATTCTTAGAACGTAAAGAATAAAAGACAACTCAATTTTAAAATGGGCAAAGGATTTGAAGAGACATTTCTCCAAAGAAGATATATAAATGGCCAATAATCACATGAAAAGATGCTCAACTCCATTAGTCATTAGGGAAATGCAAATCAAAACCACAGTGAGATACCAGTTCACATCAAGCAGGATAGCAATAATAAAAAGACAGACAATGACAAGTAATGGTGAGTGTATGGATAAAAGACTGTTAAGAAGGTAAAATGGTTAAGCCACTTTGGAAAACAGTTTAGTAGTTTAGTCAAGTTACTATATGACCCAACAATTCTACTCCTAGGTATATACCCAAGAGAAATGAAATGCCCACACAAAAACTTATACATGAAATATTCATAGCAGGATTATTCATAATAACCAAAAAGTAGAAACAACCCAAATATCTATCAACTGATGAATGGGTAAACAAAATGTGGTATATCCATACAAAGGACTGTTATTTGTCAACAACAAAAATATTAAGTACTGATAGATGCTACAATATGGATAAAGGTTGAAAACATTATGCTAAGTGTAAGAAATCAGTCACAAAAGACCACATATTGTACAATTCTATTTATATGAAGTATCTAGAATAGAAAAATCTATAGAGATAGATAGTAGTTTAGTGGTTGTTTAGGGCAAAAGGAATTGGAGAATGGAACCGATTACTAATAGAGTTTCTTTTAGGGAAGACAAAAATGTTCTAAAATTAGATTGTGTGATGGTTGTACAACCATGTAAATATACTAAAAATAATGAATTGTATACTTTAAATGGGTGAATTATATGGTATGTGAATTGTATCTTAGTAAAGCTTTTTAAAAAGGGTGGACGCAAGGAAACATTTGAGAGTAACAGATATGATCACTATTTCATTTTGTTGATGGTTTCATGGGTATATATGTGTAGCAGTTTGATATTGTTTATGAATTCCAAAAATAGATATTGGATTATGTTTGTAAACTGGCCTGTTTGCACATTAGATTGCATTAGACTCAGAGGTTTCACTTTTACTTGATTAAATAATGATTAAGGATTTGACTGGGCCACGTCAGTAGGATAAAACTATATGGCAGAGCAGATGAGTTAGTTGGAGTTTTGATGCCAGAGTTTTGAGCTGGAGGAGTCTGGGAAGTAAACACACAGGAGAAGAACACAGAGGAAGAGAGATGGCTCTTTACACACAGCACAGGCCCCGGGGAGAGAGACAGAGCCATTTACCTGATAGTCTACAGCCAGCCTTGTGGAGAGAACAAAGCAGCTGATCCCGGAGAGAAAGGGAGCACCAGGAAGAGAGGAACCCAAGAAGCCTGAGCTCTTGGCAGCCATCATGCCCCAACATGTGGCAACAGACTTTGGTGAGGGAAGTAACTTATGCTTTATGGCCTAGTAACTGTAAGCTTCTACCCAAATAAATACCCTTTATGAAAGCCAACAGATTGCTGGTATTTTGCATCAGCACCCCTTTGGCTGACTAATACTATACATATAGCAAAGCATATCAAATTGCCCACTTTAAATATGTTCCATTTACTGTATGTCAATTATATTTCAATTAAAATAAAAAATCCTCTGTGATCTGCATGCTAGAAGCAACTTATCTTCTCCCTTCCTCTAGTCAAAATAATTCCACCAAAAGTAGTCATTTGCCTTATGCTCTTCCTTTTACTCTCTATGCACAAGAAAATCTGTTCATTCACATGGTTTCAGCAATCCAGTCCTTTAGATTTCCATTTCTCCTATTCTACTCTTTGAGTCTGTGAAGATCTACTCAGTTCACAGCAGCCTCTCAGAAAATGTTCCCTGGCTGGCTGACTCCCAAATGTGTATCTTCAGAGTAACCTCTCCCTTGAGTTCTAGCCCCAAGTAACCCCTCCTCAACATTCATACCCACATGAGTCAAGGTTGCCTCAAAAACGACTCATTCCCATCTGAACTTAGACTCCCCATCTGGTGTGATCAAGGTAAAACACAGGGAAGACCTGGATTGTAGTGCTAGCTCTGACCTAACTGGTGTTGTGACTTTGGGCAAGACATTCAACCTCACTGTGCCACAGAATCATGGGGGGAGGGTAGTTAAACATACAAATGCCAGGGCCCCATCAAATATCTACTGATTTTGAATTTTCTGGGGAAAGGCAAGAGGTCCAAGGATGATTCTGACATAGCCAGACCATGAACCACCATCTGGAAACCCTGAGCTAGATGCTCTCTGAGGTCCTCTCCAGCTTTAAACCACCTTAAATCCATGCTTCCTTAAGCTTCCAGGTGTCATCACTGAAGCCATCATTCTTCAAAGTTCCCAGACTAAAACTCCTGGGGTCACTCTGACCTGAAGCTCACTTTCATCTAATCCATAATGATCTGTGTCTTTCCTTTCCATTTGCTATCTCACTCTAACACCGCAGGATCACTTCACTGATCCCTTCTCCACTAAATAAATAATTAATTAATTAATTTAAAAACTTTTTTAAAGGTCTTCACTTTCACTTTCTAAAATTCTACTCTCATCAACTCACTTCCCCCAACAAAGCATCTGGTAGCTTTTCAATACCTTTATAATAAAACTCGCCTACCTTCACCTGGCTTTCAGGGCCACCTGGATTCCCCTTTTTCTGTCTCCTCGCTGATTTATCCAAACACTTTTTTCAAAATTTCATTCTATGAACCTGCTTCTCTGGTCTGGCCAGTCTCCTCACTCTATGGCATACACACACCTTTGCTCCTGGTGTTTTCTCTGCTTGAAAAGCCTTTCTCCTTCACTTCACCTGTCCATTCATTCAAATCTTTACTGAATTACTCCTAGTGTCAGGATCTTTGCCAAGTGCTCAGGATTTCCCAGAGTGGCTCTGGGACTGCAGGTGGGATGGGGGACCTAGCACAACTGGCTAGGATGACACAGCTACAGAAGCAGAAGGAAAGAACTTTTGTCAGGAAGATTTGACTTCATGTCGACCCTTCCAGTCTCAAAATTCCTATCTCAATTATTATTTTAATATTTAAATATTAAAAATTAAAATATAAAACTAAATATTAAAATATTTACAATATTCTTTTAATATATATATCTTGCCCAATTATGTAAAAGTTTCAAATCTTCAACTGTAATAAATCTGTGAGCTCCATTCCAGCACGACCCGGCATTTTTATATTCCCCACAAGGTCAAGCAGAATATCTTGAACAAAGTAAATGCTCGATAAATATCTATACATTTGATCTAATGAGTGATATTATCTAATGGTGATGTTGAAAATACCCTTGCTTTCTCTCTCCAGAGCTCTAAAGCTCCTGTGTTTTGGCTATTGGTGTGTGATATTGCAAATTTCCTACCCTGGGATACAGAAGTTTTCTACTTACTGAAGGGAAAGCAGTGAGGTTCTTTTCAATGAAGAGCTGAACTCAGCAGAAAATGTTTTATATTGGGGGCAGGGGGAGGGTGGAGAAAAAAGAAACTGAGCAACTAGCATCTTGCCAAAATGCAGTGAGATTAAAGAAAATGTGTATTAGGTATAAGGGTGCTTTTATACATACATCAAGAGTTTAAAAATACTGGCTGAACAGGATCCACAGTCAGAACACTTCTGTCAAAGCTACAAGTTGTGTTACAAAACACAGAGCCTCCATCTTACTGATGAAATGTTTGAGAAATATTCCATTTTCTATTAGCTTCTATTGAAAGAAAAATCAGTGATTGTCATGGAAAATTTCTTTAAACAAACTGGATGAGATCTTTGGTAAAGAAAAGGTTAAGGGGTAAACACTCCAGGATAGCAGCTGTGTCACTGAGAAGAGAAGTCCAGTGACAGAGGGTTAGTCCCCCCTCTGAGAGCCTGGGGCAGAAGCTATGTGGTCATGGAAGGTCATTTGACCACCTTGATTTCCTCACCTGTAAAATAAGAATGATAATACATACCACAGGATAAAACACTATGTGGCAGCACTGCATAAAATATAAATGCACTCCACGATGGCTCCAAGGCACATCAGTGGTATATGGACTACAAGGACCCACAGCTTAGGAATGACACTCTGTTAGCTTGATAAGCCCACCAGATATCCATTCGCCCATACCGCCAACCCCCAGCCAATGTTCCATTTTCCTCAGCATCACTTGGTAGAAGTTGAGCAAGTGACTGATATCCCCAGCCCAGTCTCCTTGTCCATGAAATGAGAGGTTGTCTAAAAACCTTTCTACCTCTAATGTCCCATGATTCTAAACAGGCTTGTATAAAAGTCTGCATACAGGACTCAAGGGAAACACTCATTTAATTAACTGGTAATAATTTACAACCATTTCCCTTCACAAAAGGCATTAGAATTGATCACAGACAGGAAACTTCTGGCTACTTAATATTCATCTCAGCCTGAAATTAGCAGAAGGATCCAGCATATTAAAAGAAAAAACAATTCTTTATTTGGGCAAAGGTGGAAGGTTCACCTAGATTCCATGGGCCTTGAGCCAGAACCTCTGAGATAGAGAAGTCTATAACATTGTGATTCTTGGCAAGGTGGCTCATTTCTACAGCTTTTCTAAAGTCTTTAAGAATATAGCAAAGGAACCTCAAATCATAATAAAGCACTTCACAATTCTCTTCCAGCTGAAATTGTCAGGCTTAAAATGAAAGTTCAAACTCCTACAGGGGAAAAAAAAATACTTATAGGGTTGTAGCAATAACTAAAAAGGAGAAGTATGCCAGTGTTGTTTAATAATAACAATAACAGCTACCATACCTGGCACTCATCTGTGCAGGAGCCAGGCTCGGCACCTGATAGCCACTATCTCTAACCTTTACCACCAGCAAAGTAAGAGTCACCATTACACAGAGGGGGAAATGGAGGCTCCATGAGGCGAGGGAACTGATAACACCATCAGTGAAGGCCAAGCCAAGACGCAGACACAGGTAAGATCCCCCAGCCATCGGCCGTGCAGCCCCCCTCAAGCCTGCTGTGACTGCCTTTGCCTGCTACCTTCTGCTCAACCCGAAGCCAGCCTGGGTTACATTGTATTATCCTTGTCCCCTGGGAGCATGGGAGAGACTCGTGCCATCAGCACCTGAGGGTGCTGCTCCACTGCCAGCCCGCGGTGTTCCAGCCTCGCCTGCTCACTGCCGAAGCCAGGGGCAGGGGCACCGGCCTAACAGCATCACTCAATGGCACCCAAAGGGAACACGAAGCAGAGGCTGCTGGGCACAGGCAAGTCTTTGTACAGGGGCCTGAGAAATGAGGGGGGCAGTTCAGGTCCCCTGAGTCAGCTGCCTGGAGAACCCAAGTCAGCATCATGTGCTGTGGGTGCACATGTCCCCAAGTCATGGAAAGGGTTTTAAAGGAAATGGGGGTGACTGAGGCAAATATGACATTCTGACTGATTTTCCACTTTCATCTCGTTATCAGACAAATTTTGCGTATTAAAAGCACACTAAGGGGGGGTGGAAGTGGCTCAAATGGTTGGGTGTCTGTCTCCCATATGGAGGGACCTGGGTTCGATCCCTGGGACCTCCTGGTAAAAATAAAAATAAAATAAAATAAAATAATAAAAAATAAAAAAAAAGCACACTAAGTACCATAGATAAAAGGTAACATATTGTATGAAGCCATTTATTTAAAACATTCTGAATAGATTGATCATAGACACAGAAAGCAGACTAGCAGTTGTTGGGGGCTGGGGGTGGGGGGAAGGGTGATGAGGAATAGCTGCTTAATGGGTTTAGGGTTCCTGTGGGGTTGATAGAAATGTATTGGAACTAGTTAGATGAGCTGGTTTCACAACATGGTGAATGTACTAAGTGCCACTAAATTGTATACTTTAAAGTGCTTAATTTTATATTACATGAAGATTACCTTAATAATTAAAAGAATGAAAACAAACAAACAAAAAAAACAATCAGAAAAAGAAAGGACAAAACCTGAACAGCAAAGTGAGGTTTAGCCACTCTAACTGAAGTTTAAGATGAAGGAAAATGCTATTATTATTTTAGTCATTTTACCCTTCATCTGTCCCTCATCCTGCAAGAGAGGGGTTGGGTAAGGAGCCCCAGGCAGCTCCCGCAATGCCCTACCTGCCACTTGGGCAGGTCACCTGGCTTCTGGACCTCAAAAATGAGGGGGGTACACTAAGCCTTCAATGTCCTTTTCATATCTAATATTCTACAATTCCAAGCCAGGCATCAGTTTTTGACCTCCACAGAACAAGTAAAGATGTTTACAGACTACTAAAGAATCTGTTTCTAAAACACAAACTTTAAGTCTCACAATAGCTGCCCCTCCCCACTAAACACACCCACAAAGTCTCTATAAATTTAAATTTAGAATTACTTCAGTCAGAGTCCATTACCCCTGTGTTCTAGCATAGAGAGTAAATCTTCCAGCAAAAGGAAAACCTTTTATATTAAAATCAATTGCTCAAAGTTTCCCTGCCCATAATGAAAAATCAGGAATAAAAAGTCGAACCAAATTAGATACCTCTGAGGACTAAAACTTTTATAAGAAGATGGCCAAGAGAAGGAATGGTCGGCTGTACTTTTCAGTGTTCTGTACATTTTTATCTCAATCTTTGACTCGAATATCCAAGGACTGAAAAAGTAAATTAAATGGAGGATGCCTCAGGCAGATGACTCTTCACAACAGGCCACTACAACTTCTCCCCGTCTCCAAGGAAATTTAATTCTGTGCTGGAATGCCTCAGACTCTTTTGTAAATGAGGACAGAGGTTCTTAAAGGATCTCCCAGTACTTCAGCAGGCCCAGAGCTCCCGGAGCTCCGATGGATCAAAAAGGATGGGCTAAATTCTCCTGAAGAAGCCAAATGCCCACCCTGGTAACTGGCAGAGGAGTCTTTTAACAGCACCAGGCTTCCAGGAAAGACCATGCCCTCAAGAACTAATAAGGCACTTTTGTTCTCCAGTAAGGCATCCCAAAGGACCTCAAGCTAGAGCAAACCCGGGATTGAGAGAGAAGAACCACGGGAATTGTGCGTGCTCTCCATACTGCGTATCTGCCATGCCAAAGAACATGTTAAAAAGGCATTGCCTGCAAGACCTTGTCCCTTCTCTTTTCTGCTCTGAAACAACACAGTGCTTCTCTCAGTAGACGCTTCCAGAAAGAAAGCATACTCTATCCTTGCCACGCTGAGGTATTAAATCAAAGGAGCAGATGACTGGTTGACCCTGGCTGGGGGTGAGGAAAGTCCTCCACGCTCACTCTTCCTGTGCAGTGGCCTCACCCACCTTTCTTCCTCTGTAGTTACCTAGGGAAAGCCGTCAGGCCCACAGCGAGCCTCCCTTCTCTAAGCAGGAAACTCTTAAGGAAGGGAGAAATATTAGGAGATGGAGGAGAGTCTAGCAAGTTTTGCCACAGGCACCAAGCTATTTTTCTAGAGTAAATAGGGATATCTCAA
Organism: Cabassous unicinctus; assembly: GCA_029593785.1. Classification (NCBI taxonomy): domain Eukaryota; kingdom Metazoa; phylum Chordata; class Mammalia; order Cingulata; family Chlamyphoridae; genus Cabassous; species Cabassous unicinctus. The sequence goes on along the minus strand of JAQZBX010049962.1, from coordinate 3,938 downwards.
AAATATGCAATGAAAGAATCATTCCCTCATGCTCTGCCCCACATCCTAACATTTTAAACTGAAGATGTCAGGTTAAAAAAAAAGACCTAAATAAATCTATAATAATTATAACTTTCTAATTTTCATAATCCATAATAATGGAACAAGAAAGCAAAAGTTCTAGAAAAAACAAAGCAAGAAATGGTTCGAAATTTTGTATTTGGCATTCATAAGCATTTCATGATGTTTTACATACTTGGCTACTTAATTATACATTGCTAGGCTCCAGGTCAGCTTTAGAAGACTCTGTAAATGTGAGGACCTTATCCTGGGGGCAATGGGAGCCACTGAGGGGTTTCAATCAGCAAAGTTACACGATCCTACCTACATGTTAGATGTCTACAGATGGGGTGTTGGGGTAAAGGGGGGAGCTGGTGACAGGGATACATGTTTGAAGGCTATTTCAATGGTCTTAGTGAAAGATGGTAGTGCCCTGAGCTAAGAGAACAGCAGAGGGATTGGAAGAGAAGAGGCATATAGGGGAAAGATATAGGGTGGAGCAAGAGCTGGACTTTGTAATTGACAGGAAGGTGAGAGGAATGTCTCCAGGGCTGATGATGATTCCTGGTGCCATTAACTGAGACAGGAACTACAGGAGGAGGAGCAGATCTGGAGGACAGTTCAAGTTCAATGTGTGAGAATCATCCAAGTCAACTGAGCAGCTACTGGCTGCCTTTAAGGGCTCCTTAAAGTTCAGATGGAAAGGCAGGAATACTACTAAGATATAAACTACAATCCAAAACTAATGAGGTAAGAGACAACATCAAAAACACTGTCCAGATCAGAAGAAGGAACCATGACTGGCCTAGGGCAAAGCCTGGCCTGGGAAGTGGGACCTGAGCTAAGGTCCAAAGGGAAATTTCAAGCAGTGGAAGGGGAGATCATTCAGAGTCTGGAGCACTTTGTGAGCAGAGATGGAACCAATACCAGAACTCAAATTAGACCAGTGTGGTTGGATGAGCATCCATAGAGAGAAGTAAGAAAGAAGGCTGGAGCAAAACTATGTAAAGATCTGCACCCAGAGGATTTTAACCTTCTTATGCAGGCCAAGGAGAGTTACTAGAAGTTTGTGATTATGTAAGAAAATGGAGAGTAATATGTAAAAGGGGCATTTCATCTACTTGACCAAAGAACAGGGGGATGGCCATGGTTTAGAAATAGGAAAGGTTTCATAAGGATAGAATCAGCAGAAATTAAAATCGTATGAAGAGAGCAAACATAAGTAAGAGAACTGTCAAGGAATATTCCGTTTTGAGCCTCAGTGACCTGGATCAGGGGTTGGCAAACTGTGGCCCACGGGCCCAATTCAAAATGAAAAAAAAAAAATTATTTGTTTTTGTAAATAAAGTCTCAATGGAACATAGCCACACACATTTTCTTTTACATATTATCTATGGCTGCTTTTGCACCACAACAGCAGTGATGAGAAGTTGCCACAGAAGCCATATGGCCCACAAAGCTGAAGGTATTTACTATATGGCCTTTTACCAAAAAAGTCTGCCAACCCCTAACCTAGACAACAGTGTTGTCATTAGCCAACCAGAGAACTCAGGAAGAAGGGATATGTTTTAGAGGGAAGGAAATGAGTTCAAATTTAGATACAAAGGTACCTAAATAGAAACATCAGGCAAGGAGTTGTAAATAAAAACAAATTATGGAGTGAAGATCGGCTGGGGATATATGGGTATATGTCTGAAAAGGTGGTAAATAGTAGAGATTAATAGAGAGATGCAGAGAACAGCACAAAAGCAGGAAGGAATATGTAGTTTAAACTATAAGTACTTTAATTGAGTTTGAAGGTAAAGCTAGAAATACAAGTTGGGCAGAAGACTTTGGATGTCAAGTTAAGAGTTTAAATTTAATTTCCAAAAATTATACTAGCACAGTCCTAACAGGGCAGGCTATAGTGGGGTAGACTAGAATCAGGGAAGGAGGGACATGGCTAAGGGTCTATTCCAACCTTACTGGTGTACTGGTGTACAGTGGAGTGAGTGTAAAATATTAGGTTCAGTATGACTTGGGGGCTAAGGGTAAGGGAATAATAAAAGGCTAAAAGGGCTCCAGTATCTGAAACACTGGAAGGCTGACGGTAATCCTGAAAGAAGGAAGGGACTCTACAAGGCCAGCTGTTTGGAATGACTCTGGTTTTTAATCATACTGATTTTGAGGGAAGACATCTGGGGTGGAAATGTTTGACAAAAGGATACAAAGAATAGGATGGGGGCCTAAAATTTAAAACAAAGGTTTGGGCTGAAAACAGAATTGTTGGAGTCATTCATATAGCAGGACAATTGAACTGCAAGACAGCTGCTACCCAAGGAGACAGGGTACAGTTCAAAGAGCAAAGGGTCAAGGACCAAACCCAGGTTCAAAGGATAAGAGAAAGCAGAACCAGCTAAAGAGAAAGAGGAGAGTCCAAAAGGAACTATGGAAACCAGCAGTTTCACAGGGTTTTTCTATTTATCTTCACAACTGCCTTCTGCATTGGGAAAAGTACAACGCCAATCTTCCCACCCAAACGCTCAGAGTCATTTGGAGGTGACTTAAGACACTGGTGATCAGGTTTGGATGTTAAGGCCTTGAGTACCATTCCCAGCACCCTTTAAAAAGAATGCTAATGCACTTATGGCTTTTTAATAAACCTGGTTAATTCACATCTGCCACATGAGAAGTTTTCATAAAATTCGCCTGTCTCATTCTCTCACTTCTTTCTAAAATTTAGAAAGGAAGAAATAATCTAAATCAACTTCTGCCTATACTTAGGAATTAGTTTTACAACCACAGCTGCAACCCAACCAGCATTTCATCCAGGTAACAAGCCTGACGATAGACAGTTTCCGAACATTGGTTGGAATTAAAACCAGAACTGGTTTCAGGTGAACAACCACCTGGCAGGACTCTCACCGAGACTGTTAAACATAATGGTGAGTTGAGGTCATGGTAGGGGTTGGGAGGTAAAAGGAGAGGCTAAGCCAGAACATTCACCACCCATACCCCACCCCCACCCCTAACAAATCTAAATCAAAGATACTAAACCATTTTGAACAAGGGTTCTTGGGAAGCTTTTTGCTTAAATGAAAAGACCTCCTCACACTAGTCATGTTGTTCTTCACTCTAATCTAAACACATCCTCTGGCCCCCAGACCCTGCCTTCTACAGTACAAAATGACAACGCCCCCCAGCAGCCCTCACATTTTTCTATAAGAAAGTGTTTTCTAATATTTATTACTATTTTTTTCACCCAGTAACACTCTCAAGCTCTTAAAACTGCCTTCACTAGCAGAGGGGACTTTATTTTAAAGCAGTGAAACTCTTCTGTATGATGCCATAATGATAGATGACGCTATACACTTGTCAAAACCATGAAACTTGACAGCACAAAGAGTGAACTTCCATGCATGCACACACACAAAAATTTTTTTAAGCATTTAGGTGGCCAAGAGATCCTGTGATGCAAGGCAGACTAGAACAAAATAATGTAATTGTATTACTAATGCACGAAACAACCTCACTGAAGGGGGTGAGGGAAAAGTTGCTAAGCTAAGTAACTTTGGAAATGAGTGGAATCTGTAAAATTAAAGGCAAAAGAAATTGTACATAAGCACTGAACTCTAGTTGGTAAAGGTGTTTCCCACTGGGATATCAGTTAACAATCCTGAAACCATTTTATTTATTTATTTATTTATGAATTGAACAATTAAGTAAATGGATAGCATATAGTAGGAGCCAGTTTTTCACTGTTGGAGTGGAAGGTTGCAGACAAGCAAGCAGGGAAGCCAGACTGATCTATGTGGTACTGTATTAGAGTTGGATATATCAATATGAACTCATGTGTAGCTTAAAATAATATACAGAGAAATATTTGTAGACATGCCTATACACATGGGTTATTATACACA
>JAQZBX010049961.1:0-19784 GCA_029593785.1 Cabassous unicinctus | reverse complement strand
TGTGCCACACTAATGAAGGATGTTTATGTGGGAGATTGTGGGAGGTGTGGGAGGTGTGGCATTTGGGAGGTGTGGCATTTTGTGTAACATTTATGTAATCTATGTATCTTTTTAAAAAATTAAAAAAATAAAAAAGGAATAAGTAAAATACCTCTTATATATAAAAAATCCTGTCAAATAAAATAGACAGGAAACTTACTGAAACTAATAAATGAATTCAGCAAAGTTGTAGGACAAATGAACAAAAGATGCAAAAATTACGTGTTTCTATACACCAGCAATAAACAATCTGAAATTGAAATTAATTTAAAAATCCTTTTACAACAGCATCCAAAACAATAAAATATATGGGAATAAATTTATCCAAGGAGGTGAGACACTAGTGTACTCAAAACTACAAAACACTGATGAAATAAATTAATGAAGACATAACCTAAAAAGGATCCTGTGTTCTTTGACTGGAAGATTTAATGTTGCAAAGATAATATTTTCTATAGTGATCTATCAATTTATTGTGATACTTATCAATAGTCCAGCAGCCATTTAGCAAAAATTGAATAACCTGAAAATTTATATGTATTTGAAAGAGACCCTGAATAGCCAAAACAATATCAAAAAATAAAAATGTACTATAAATCTTCAGTAAACAAATCTGTGATTTAATGACATCGGGATAAATATGGAGATCAAGGTATTAGAATTGAGATTCCAGAAAAAAACCACCATATTTATGTCTAACTTGTTTGTAACATGGTTATCTCCTACAGGTAATGGGGACATAATAGTCTTTTCAAAATGTTCTTGGGTAAAGTAGATTTAGACATTCAGTGAATGAAGTTGAACCACTACTTATACCATATACAAAAATTAACACATTTGTGCCAGTGACTTAATTATAAAAGTCAAAACCATAAAACCCTTAGAGTAAAACATATGAGCTCCTATTCATGACCATGGATATGGCAATGGGTTATGGATATGACATTAAAAGCATAAGCAATTGAAGATGAATAGAAAATAGGATATCATTATTTAAAAAAAAAATCTTCATCAAAAGACATTATCAAGAAACTAAAGAAAAATGGAATGGGAGAAAATATTTGGTAAGGCCTTTACATAAGCCAAATATAAAAAACTACAACTCACAAAACAATTCAAACATCCAACAAAAATTTTCAAATAACTTGGGCATATTTCCAAAGAAGGTATGCAAATGGTCACTTAGCACATTAAAAAAGAAAAAGAGATGCTAAATATCATACCCAATAGGGAATGCAAATTAAAAGCAAGATGTGGTACAACATCATACCCAAAAAGATTGTTACTACTAAAAATTACCTGTAATGAGACAAGAGGGATTTCTGATAGCATAGATTATACTTATTATCTCTATGTAACAACACTTCCTGATAACTTTTGTAGCTGTGTTGATACCATGTTTGTACATATGGAGACTACTATTTTTTAGCCTTCATGTCTGTTCTGTGAAGAAAGAGGCAGAAACCCAGAATACTAACTAAAAGAGAGCTTTATTTACATAAATGGATAAGACTTGAAAGAATTTAGATAGTAATAACAATATAACAAAGAGAAATGGGTTAATTAAATAACATAAAGGAAAATGAAAAGTATGTTTACAATAATTCACCAAAGACTAGCAATTTATTTGACAATTGATATGTAGATGATCTAACATTATTAAACAGTCAAATAATCACAATTATTAATTTCTCACAATATAATGCAATAAGCCAATTATATAGTACAAAGGAAAGAGAGAGAGTACATTTACAAACACTCACCAAACCAGGGGAAAACTCAACATCTGGTCTTTCACAAGGTTGGGAAATCCCATTCAACAGCTGACCAGAGTCCTGATTGAAAACAACACCTAGGTAGAGCATACTAGCAACAGACCCTCCCAGGGTATAATACAACACCAGGTTCTGGGTAAAATACAAAGCCAGGCCCTGGGTTAAATATAATACCAGGTCCTGGGTAAAACACAACATCAGGCAGAACATCTTCTTCTGCATGAGACTTTGACTGGCAGTTTTGGGGCTGCCCTTTTTAAGAGATTCTGAATATCAGAACTCTTGCCAGTCCTGCTACTTGTGCATGGGAAAGTTTTGACATAGCTATCTGTGTGCCTGCAGGCATAGCCTTCAAGCACATCCTCCCATTGACCAGACCCCAAGAAAATATTCCTTGGTATCTGTGGGGAGAAGATTGCAGGTACCTGCACATTCTTTACTGGTGGTCCATAATTCTTAACCCATTCCATATTTACATTTATGTATTTATAACAATATCCAAGATTTCTTGGATCTTCTTAGACTGTCCCACATTCTGATTCTCTCTTCCCTTTTCTGATACTCTCTTGATTGCCAATTTTTAATAAGAATTCTCAGAATAATGAGAAATGGGTTACTTTCTCAGAAATATTTTTTGATGTGATACCTCATATAACAAAGAAACATAATAGGTCACAACTCATGTGTGAGGGTCTCTTAAAGCACTTTTCTTAAGATCCCACTCTCTGCCACATCCTTTCTTATATTTTAATAACTCTATTGTTTTAACACATTAGATTAATAAATGTTACATAAAAATTCTAGGAGATTCCCATATGCTCCACACTATACCTTTCCCACATTTTCCCACATTAACAACATCCTTATTGTAGAACATTTGTTTAAATTGATGAATACATATTGGAGCATTGCCACTAAGCATGGATAGTAATTTACATTATATTTTACACTCTGTCCCTCACAATTTTGTAACTTATGACAAAATATATAAAGCCCTGTATCCTTATTTGCAACAACATTCAGGACAATTCTTATTTCCCACAAAAAGCCCCCATATTATACCTGTTTTTCCCTCTCCCTCCCCTCAGAAACTCCAGTGGACACTGCTTCCATATCAATGATAAAAGTTCTTCCATTGCCAGAATAACAGTAAGTCTATAGTAGAATAACAGTAAGTCTACTATAGTTCATCATTCATTCCCCTTTCCTGAAGATTATGTGATGTTGTGATGTTGATGCCCACACTGTCTCTAACTGAGAGGGTGCTTAGGTCCTATGTGGCAAATGGATGGGACTATCTTGCTTGCAGTTGCAGACTTTCTGCTCTTTGGGATGGGCATTGTCAATTATCATCTCCTTGTTAGTTGTCCTGGGTAGATCCAATGAACTGGAGATTAGGTTTTGTAACTCTGTTTGAGATTCACGGCCCAAATGACACATGGGCAGCCCAAAGATTTAAGTCTCTTTGATATACATGCATCAAGTCTAGTGCTAACTATAGGTTAAAAGAGAAGGGGCAGAAGAATCATGTGTAGGGAAACCACAAATGAGTCCAACTCTATCACACTGGGGAGTGTAAATTCCAAAGCATGGCCCACTGGCAGGTTACCAAACTCCTTTATTTCATTTACTTGCTTTACTTTTAAATTCCATTCTAAAATGTATTCCATCTTCCTTTAATTTTATATCTACCAGTTAATTTTATTTGTTTTGATAATGTTGTTGATTTTAAAAGATATATGATTTTCCTTTATGTCTTAATGTTAGTACAAACTCTTAGAAAGCATAATTTTATTCTGGTTGCAATGTTTTATGGATATAATATAATAATATTAATAAATTGCATATATAATCAGACAGAAATTTAAAATATATTGAATCCCATTAATCTCTGAAACTTTTTGGTATATATCTATTTTGAAATTAGTTGCTGTTAAGCACTAATACAAATTTAATTAATCTCAAGAGTATAGTCAATGAATCCTTACCAATGAGAAAGTAAAGGAAAACTAGCCTCTCTATGGGGAAACCTAACCTCTCTTGGGACTAGTTCCCCTAGGCTCCTGAGAAATGTGACCCATACATGTCCTTCAAAAAGGATAACGTTGTTTATAAAGACCCTAGAAGCAGAATTATTCATAACAGTGAGGGTAAATGGGACTCTGAATTTTTCCCAGTGAAAGAGGAATAAGGTCAAGAATCTGGTAATTTTCTATAAATTTTGCAAAAGACATACCTGTTACAGAAGGCAAAATTTTTGCCTCATGTTTAGGTATTTTTTTCACATTTTAATTTACATAATGCTTTAGATTTGTTATGGAAAATCACCTGAAATAGCTGTGATATGTTTTAGCATCATTAACAAACAGTTATTTCTTACCAATGTAAGAAATAGATACTAATAGACAGTCTGAATCATTTTGATTCTGATGTTTAAAATAGATGATTAGATCTTTTTAAAATACAGATACTTTATGATTTATATGAGATGCATAGACTACTCAAATGATTGAAAATATAAGGATAAAAATACTTAAAAATAGTACTACATAAGCACTATGAATGAAATATTGTTTGAGCTAGATTGTAAAGCATAGATAAGAAATTTAGAGGCAAAAATAATTTGTCATGTTTTTCTTGAAAACCAGTCCTCATAAGAAAATATAATCCTTCAAATATCAATGGATAGGTCAAAAAATAAGTGAATATTTACTGTGAAAAGAATCAGCAATAACTGTAGTGTTCAAAAAAATAGGTTGATACAGAGGCTACCTTAGCGAGCTTGTCAAGAATGAACCTTTCATTATGAACAAAATAAAAGTATAATAAATAGATGATATGTGACAATAACTGATAGGTTTATGTGTCTTGATTTCATTTAAAATCATTTTCTTGAACTTAGATTCTCTCATCCTTTTTATGTTCACAATAATATATATCAGCTGAGAAAGGAAATAAAATGAAAGGGGAAACATGAATTCATTGACTTGAAAATACTCTCTTTTGACAAGTTCCTCTATATAGTATACAGGTTAGAATTCATATATTCATACCAATGTTTAATTTTTTTTATGACCAATGTAGATTACATTAATTTGTGGTTTTGTTTACCATCTTCTAAAATATTTTATTTGGCTATAGGGAGAAAGTGATATATTAGAAGACATGGGCAACATCACCATTTTCAAGGAATTCTTTCGCATGGATGTCTCCACCTCCCGGGAGCACCAAATCTTGCAAGGTCTAATGTTCTTACTTATTTTCCTGGGATCCCTGACTGGGAATCTTCTTACTGTTACTGTAATTGCAACTAATTCATATCTGCATACCCCAATGCACTTTTTTATATGTAATTTATCTCTCATAGACCTTTGTTCCATGACAGTTGCTCTTCCTAAAATTATCATGAATTCTCTGACAGGCAATAAATCAATTTCTCTCCTAGCATGTGCCTCTCAGATTTTCCTGTTTATCTGCTTTGCATCCACAGAGTTTTTCTTCCTTGTGGTGATGTCCTGTGATCGCTATGTTGCCATTTGCCACCCTCTGCACTATGGGCTCACCATCAACCCCCGTCTGTGCACACAGGCAGCTGGTGGTTCATGGACATGTGGGTTTGTCTGTTCTGCTATCCACACGGGTATCATGTTTAGGCTTCCCTTCACAAAGACTAATGTGATCCATCAATATTTCTGTGGTATACCTCAAATTCTGAGGATCTCATCTTCAGATGTTCATTTTAATGAGACTCTGGTCTTAGCTATCAGTTCTGTTATTTTCTTAGTATGTTTTGCCTTTTTGATTAAGTCATATATTGATATATTTTCAGTGGTGCTTAAAATGCTTTCTATGGAAGCCCGTAACAAAGCCTTATCCACCTGTACCCCACAGTTGGCAATACTTATTTTGTTTATAATTTCAGGGTTTATTGCTGTCTTTGGTCCCAATGCAACTGAAGCATCTCTTAGTAACCTTCTCACAGCTATTATCTACACTATGGTACCCCCATTCATAAACCCCATTATCTATAGTCTGCGAAACAGAGAGATTAACACAGCTGTAGGAAGAATGTTCCACAGATGTTTTGAGTTCCCAAGTAGGGTTTTCTTCAACAAAAACTGCTGAAAACAATATTAATGAAGTTTAATTTATATTTGATATATGGCCTTAAAGTTGAATTGATCCATATAAAATATCTAGATATTTTATGTCTACACATTCTTTGCTGATTACAAATGTGATAGTGAGTTATATATTTCTGTGTCCTGGTATATCAGCTCAATACTTTTGTGACATCCTGCATTCTTCAGGCACATATTTGGCACATTTGCATAGTGCACTGGAAATATTTAGGATGATTTTGACCTAAAAGGAAGAATGACTTCATATGGAGAAGATCATGTTTCTGTTTAAGTACCTTAACATGTGCTCATACATTTAAAGAGAACTTCAAGACATTGAATAATGCCACCCTGAAAGCAAATATTGTGCAGCATTTGGTAAGACCATTCTAGTCTTTAAATTGTTTCATTTGCTTTCACTGTTATAAAAGTGTCTTGACTGGGTAATAAAGAGAATAGAACTGAGACACATCTTGGGGATGTGAGAAAATAAGGATGTAGAAATGAGACCCATGCTACAATTAGCATCTAAGAAGAGTTAATTTCATCTTTGAAACTTGTATCATAAAGGCATGGCTCTCAACATAAAATGTCATTGGAAGTTTTTGTTCTCTCCTTAGAGTTAGGGATGAAAAGATGTATGCCATGTTCAATTCATTCAAGCGTTTTGCATGATGAAGAAGAAAGGATCAGTACCTACAGAGTAGAGTGAAATATAGAAATACATAGTGTCAGATTTTCCTGCAGAACACCAGTTATTTGATTACATTGTGATAGAATTTTCACACAAAATTAGATATAACAACTTGTTTTCTCAAGTTGGAAACAATTTTATTTTCTGGGTCCAAAAACTGAGAGAGCATTCTGATGGCTAATATTGTATGTTTACCTCTTTATGTCTCAGAATTGAATCCCATGAATGTTATGAATGCTGTGATTTTACTTTAGTATCCTTATCTCATAAAAAAAGATGTAGCATGAAGGAAGTGATGGTAATCTAACTTCATTTTTCATCCTTCATCTGGTAAAATGGACACATTTGGCTCACTATCTTGCAGAATCTATTATTCAATTAGAAGTAGATAGTGCAGGAATATCATTTGCCTCATGCCATCTCAAACTAACAATCCTAGTAAGTTATGAAATGTGTTTATCTTCCTCCAGTATCTGAAATATACCTTGATTTTTTAATACTTCAACAAATGTGTACCATATCATGTTTCTTTTTTGTAAATTTTTCCAGCTTTGGTTATTAGCATTGTTCTGCCTTAGGTAAAGAAAACACTACCAAATTTTATATTCAAGTATCACTTTTAAAATTGTCATGAGTTACACTGTTAAGATCTCCAAAACATTTAAAATTGTCCTTAAGTACTTATTTTCCATTTCTTACCTGCATTACATGTTACAAGCTTGGCTTCTAGTTTAGTTAATCTTTATGACTCAGGTTAGAAATATCACCTGATTCATGCTGCTATATAATAGAATGTTTAGATTTTATATATGTCATAGCAGGAAACATATAATCCCCTTGTGAAATAATGAATTGGTGAAATGCAGTGTTTGATGTTACTCTGGTTCTAGTCATTTGTTGTCCCATGATTTGTGCAAGGTTTCACGTAAGTCCCAAAATTTACCAGAAGCTACTTCTCAATATTGAGCTGTTAATAAGGAAAGACCTTGCCCAAGAAACATAGCAGCAATGGACCCATATTATTCATTGAGGAGAAATTAAAAATATATAATTCTTGGAAGTAAAAATAAACGGAGGAAGGCAATTATAAAAAAAAATTAAATATTACATTTAGCTATAATGAAAATGTTCTCTTCCTTAAAGGTAGCCGCCTTTCTGACTTTAAATGTTGTGAAAACCTACTACCCTTGTGACCAAAAAAAAAAAAAATGTTTCTCACTCATGCATGCCTATTGCCTGTTTCCAATACAAAACCTTAATTTTAATAGAGCATGTTTCAGATAGCCTTTATTATTCTTAATATTTTATTGTTCTTCTTAGCAAGATAATTGTGTTCTAGTTCCTCAATGAATGATAAATTTGCAGGAATAAACCAAGTTAATGAAAAGATGAGCATGGATTTCAATGATGGTTTATGCTTTCTGTAACTCATTTTATCTTTGACACTTCAGAATGCACTACACCATAAATTTGGGTTCTAAAGTGAAAAGTTATACTCAAAACACAGTGGACATTTATCATGAATGAGAAATAAATCTATTCTTGAGAATTGGATGTTCACTCCATATAACATAGAGTAAATATATTGATGTAATACCAGACCATTTTTGAATTGGTTGTACCAAATAAGACCTGCATCAGCTGTATTTGTGAGTTTTCTTTCCTCAATGTCCTAATCAATATTAATATTTTATATGTTTAATGTGCTGAGTGCTTATATATGTATATATTAATGAATAAACATGTATGATCATTATGATTTTAAGTTTAATGTATTTTTTGTAAACCTGAAATTCCCTTTTTGTAAAATTCTTATATACTTGCATGTGAGAGATACTTTCTCTCATTTATTAGGTAGAAATTATTGCTCACTTATCCTTTGAGAAAAAGAACTTCTCAACTCTAAATCAAATTTTTATCAATGTTTTCATTGTGATTTTGTTTATTGTACAATAAATCTTTATCTACAATGATATCCTAAAATTTTTCTCTTTGTTAGTATTTAAAATAAATATAGTTTTGAATTTCATATTTAGTACTTTGATCTTAAAGTGTTGAGTGTGTAGAGTGAGAGCTAGGTGTAAGCTTTAATTTTATTCACTATGTTTGTCCAACTGTTCAAGTATCATTTACTCAAAAGTACATATTCTTGTAATTTTACTACTACATATGACCTCTTTCATATATTAAGTGTTCCTGTGCGAGCAGGTCTGTAATTTTGCATTTTATTCTGTTGCAGAGAACAATTTTTTTTTTCTGCATTAACACCACACAGATTTATATAAATTTACCATCAGTTTTATTTGGGAAAAGGATGGTTTCTTAATTTTCTGACTGCCATGACAAATACCACACAAAAATTTTTCATGAAAATTGGAATTTTTGTCTAACGGTTTTGGAGGCTGGAAGGCTTGCTTCTTCCAGGTGTCAGTAGTGTACTGGTGGGTTGGTGATCCCTGTGGTTCCCTCACTTTCCAGTCACATTCCAAATGTCCTCTCCTTTTTTCCCCCAATATTTAACTGACTTCCTGCTTATGGATATATACATTCCTGTAATTTTCCTCTTATAAGATCTCAAGTAATAGAATTAAGCCCCATCCTGGTTCAGCTGATGACACCTTAACTAAAAATGATATTTTGAAACCCCTATTAATGAGTTTACACCCAAACAAATGTAATAAGAGTAAGAACATGTTTTTATCTGAGGTATTTAACTCAACCTACTATATATATTTAAGATGGAAAAAAAATTTATTTATGACTTGAAATAATTCAAAGAAAATATTTGAAAATGATTGAGTTTATGATGTGGATTTTTGAGAACAGATATTTTCCTTTAAAAAGTATAGTTAATGCTGAAGGGAAATTATACTTGGATAAGTGCTTTGTAGTCATTAAATATTCATTAATTTTACTGTCTTGGATAGAATTGTGGTTATAGAAGGACAGATATTCAGTAAAATATATGCATTAGATTTGGCTACTAATGCAAGAGGAGAATTTAAGTGACAAGATGTTCCACTTATTTTTTTCAATCAACTGAGAGAAATTTGTACTTTATTTTGGCAACATAAGAATCAATATATTTCAGCATTAATTTCAATATATAATACAAATTTTTGACAATAAAGTTGGGCATTTTGGCCACTTCCACATGTAACTTATTTTTGCCACAGGACTTGCTCATGACTTACCTCATATATATCATTTCCATTTTATGATGCAGTGCTACTGTGCATGTCCAACATTATGGCTTTTTGGGTCAGAAAACAACCAGTTCAGGTAGGGAACTCAGGTCTTATGATAAACTGGTGCACCATGATTAAGCATTATCTCTATCAAAGCTTAGTAGTAAGCCAACAGCCATTTCTCAAAAGAAGAGTAAATAGCTGCAGAAGATGGAAGAGATTTGTTCCAAAATCCTAAGGGTATGCATGTATTTCTCCTGTAGGGAACTGCCAAAGGCTCCAGACAGTATTTCATTTTGCCATAAGATCTGCAATACCATAAGATCTGCTGCAACATATGGCAAAAATGGTAAAATTTTAATTTCCTAAATTTATGTCAGCATTTAAAATTTAGTAAGACAGAAAATAACAAAGATATCTGTAAGCCATAATTATTACAGGCCATTTGTTATCTGTATATGAAATTAGCAATACAGACATAAAAATAAATAAAATAATTATAATTAGTATTTGCACAAGATTATGATAGAAATATTTCAATAAAATATTCCTTATATTTGATTTTACATTTCTTTACTATATATATTTTCTCAATACTTAAAACTGCTATATTTTCACTAAAATATTAGTATATGTATGAATTTTGATAGGAAGTTTTCTATGAATAAATGAGCTACTTATTGTTTTAATTTAATGGTTAATGTTTTTTATTAGAGATGTGAGTTTACAAAAGAATCAAGCACATCTTATAAGATTCCCATACATTACCCTACCACCAGCACCTTACATTCTTGTGACCAGAAATCTGTTGGCTTTTATAAAGGGCATTCATTTGGGGTAGAAACTTACAGTTACCAGGTCATAAAGCATAAGTTCCTTCCCTCACCAAAATCTATTGCCATGTGTTGGAGCAGGATGGCTGCTGACAACTTTGAGTGTTCAGCCTTCCTGTGTTCCTCTCTTCCTGGGGCTTGTTATTCTCTGAACTTAGCTTCTGTTTACTTGTCAAGGACAGCTGTAGACTATGAGGTGAATGGCTCTGTCTCTCTCCCGGGTGATTCTGCTCTGTCTAAGAGCCATCTCTATTACTCTGTGTTCTTCTCCTGTATGTTCACTTCCTGGGCTCCAGCTCAAACCTCAGCATCAGAATTCCAACTCTGTCCTTTGCCATGTCTTTTATCTGTGAATCCCCACCGACCAAGGAGTGGGGACTCAAAACCCTACTAACATGGCCCAATCAAAGCCCTAATCATATTTAAATAAAATTAAAACCTCTGAATCCAATACACTCTAACATGCACAGAGGAAAAAGCCAGTTTACAAACATAATCCAAAATTTATTTTTGGAATTCATCAAGAATATCAAACTGCTTCACTCCACCCTCTGAATTCCAAAATTATATTACAATATTCAAAAAATCTTATGTCAATTACAATACTAAGTACAAAATTATATCATAATCAGTTTAGAGAAATACAGTTTTTCTTGGGGCAAAGTATCATCTGGCTGTAGAACTCTGAAACTTACTAAAGAATTTATCAGCTTCCAATACACAAATGGACAGACAAAGCATAAACATTTCAATTATCATAAGGAGAATTTGGGAAGGAAACATGTGTCACAGGTTTTCTACAGTTCAGTAAACCTACAGGGCATCCTCCATTCGATTTCAAAGACTGAGAGTCATTCTTAAGACAATGGATTCTTCTCCCTCGGACCTCATGAGGACCCACTCTTTCCACAAGTTTGCCCAAAGTCAATTTCTTGGTTCCACCCTCATCAAGCATCTGGGGGGCAAACAAATTCTACACTTCACCCTCCAAGAGCATTGGGGAGATTGCAAAATATTACCCAATATTTGGGTTAGAGTCTTAACCCCCCTAGTTCAGTGATGTGAAGACAACATTCCCCCTGACCTTTGGCATAGAAGCTCAAACCTTTCAGAGCAATGACTTGACCACCTGGCCTTCCCTAATCCATGGGGGACAGTTCCACCCCTCTCAGACCTAAGGTGTGCTGACCTTAACTGCCTTAATCTTGAAGAATATGCTCTACCCTTTCTGTACCATGGGGCAGAAAAATTCTCCCCAAACATTTGGTGGAAATATCCATTCTCTTCAATTGCTGAGGCAAACTCACTCTCTGTGTACATATGGGTGGGTTTCCTCTCTTGGCCCAAGGTGATGCCTTAATTCCAGATCTCAGCTTCCATAGTTTTCCTCTTAAAGCTGTTTCTCCTTCAATATCTTCTTTCATGTCCCCTTTATTCCAGGCTAACAGCAATTTTCTTCCTACAGATCTCTGAAAAAGTTTGCATGTTTAGCATGCAAGAATAAGGGGTCCAAGCCATCAGACAGTAAGACTTTCCACAAGTCTTTCCTATATAACTGCATCTTCAATCCTGACTTATAAGTTCCAAGTTTAGTTAAGTCCTCAAATGGGGCACTATTTTCTGGAAGCTTGATTTCCAGAGGTGTGGAAATTGCAGAATCAGTTTTTGTTTCCTTTTTGCCCAAGAGTTCAGTCCTAGGCATATTTCTCTCATCATTCATTTTGCTATAAGTCACAAGGAGAAGCCAAGCTGCATTCTCCAGGTTTACTTTGGAATGGTCTTCATTTAAATGCCGAAGCTCACTATTTTCAAGTTCTTCATTCCATAAAACATCAGGAGTTAATCTTGCTAAGTTCCCTGTGACTTTAAAACATGGATCACCTTTCCTCCAGTTTCCAATAATACTTTCATCATTTAGTTCTAAAGCCTCATGAAAAGGCTATTTATTATCCAACTCACAATTATTTACTTCTAAGGCCTTATCAAAAATAACTTTAGGCTACATATTGTTAAAAATAGTCTCTGCAAAGCAATTTAGGCCTTTTCCATAAAGCATCTCATGATTCATCAAAAAAAATACCCCTCACCCATTTATAAAACTGTTCCAGCATTTTGGTAATTGTAAAAGCACTACTCTACTCCTGGTATCAAATTCTGTATTAGTCAGCCAAAGGGATGCTGATGCAATATACTAGAAATCTGTTGGCTTTTATAAAGGGCATTTATTTGGGGTAGAAGCTTACAGTTACCAGCCCATAAAACATAGTTTACTTACCTCACCAAACTCTATTGCCATGTGTTGCAGCAAAATCGCTGCTGACATCTATGAGGGTTCAGTCTTCCTGAGTTCCTCTCTTCCTAGGGCTTGCTTCTCTCTAGGATTAGCTCCTTTTTTCTCCAAAAGGTCAGCTTTAGACTATGATGCTCTCTTGGCTTTGCATCTTCTCTCAAGGCCAGCTGTAGTCTATCAGGTGAGTGGCTCTGACTGTCACCCTGGGGCTTCTGCCATTTCTAAGAGCTCTCTCTATTCCTCTGTGTTCTACTCCTGTGTGTTCACTTCCTGGGCTTCAGCTCAAAACTCAGCATCAGAACTCCAACTCTCTCCGTTGCCACTCCTTTTATCTGTGAGTCCCCACCCACCAAGGTTTTGGGGACTCAATACCATACTGACATTGCCCAATCAAAGCCCTAATCATAATTTAACTAAATAAAAGTAAAACCTTTGAGTCCAATACACTCTAATACACCCAGAGGAAAAGACCAGTTTAAGAACATAACCCAATATTTCTTTTTGGAATTCATCAATATCAAACTGCTACAAACACCATCATAATATTACTGCTATCTATAGTCCATAGCTTATGCCGGTGTATATTTTCTACAAACCATTATATAATTAACACCATGTATTAGTACTACCTATTTGTTAGCATTCCTAAGAGAACATTCCCATATTTATACTCTTAACCATAGTCCATCACCCAGCATGGGGTTCACTGTGTTACATTTTCTCCTGTCTTGTATGGTCTACAATAGTGTACACTCAGTGGTTCTCAGTTTCATTACAGCATTGTGCTTTCATAAACTCAATCCATCTTAGAATGTTTTCATTTATACCAAAGAAGAAATTCCATACTTTTGTATCTTCCTAATGTTGACCCTTAGGATTGACTTAATACCTTGTTTACCATTGCTTCCAAAATATTACATTATTACACTTAACTATATTCTGTAAGTTACATTAGTTTTATTTTTCTCATATATCACCATATTTTCAACACCTTGTAATAGAGGAACATTATTTTATTTGTACTATTAACCACAGTCCTCATTCAACACCAAAATACTATGTTACACAATAATAGATGAGATTACACTGTACCTTCTTTCAATTGACATTAAACTCTCCAAAACATGTCTTTCAACCGCATTCACATTTATAAATTGGTAGTGCTACTTATGTTCATGATAATGTGTTATCAACTCCATCTATTTCCACACATTTGCAATCCACCTTATTTAATATTCCATATATTTTCAGCATCAGCTACCCATTCTCAATTCAACAAATTAGATATTTCAAAAATATATTAAAAATGGCTTCGGTTTAGGTGGACACTCACCATCTCTCTCTCAGAGGACGGCAGATTGAGGACAGGATCCTGCCTGAGTGGTCTGTTCTGGGAACCCATGGAGTGAGAACATTAGGGACATTGATCTGGAGAGAGCTGGACAGTGAGGTGGATTGTTCAAGATAAAATGGTGAGTTTCACCCTAGCTGGAAATCATGGATGTGGATGGTTAAGCCCCACCCTCAAGACAAAGGGCTAGGGAAAGCCCTGACTCCCGCCAGCAACCAGGTGAGAGGGAAAATTCTATGAGAGAAAGAGGGTTCTTGCAGATGAAGGAGAAGGGCTTCCTTTCCATGGGCTTGGCTGCCTGGACTCCCTTGAAGCTTTGGGGAACAAACAAGCCAGCTTTGAAGTGGCGCCAGCCTGAGGGAAGAGGCACATCTGCTGAGGAAGCCTGATTTACTTAACCACCTTGGGATACAGAGACTTGACTTGGGAGGGGGTGGTGTAGGCCTATTTTATAGTTCCATGCTGAGAATTATCAAGCTTTGAGCTCCTCTTGGGGGAGGAGGGGTCATGCAGTGGGAAGTGTTTGAGATGTTTCCATGAGCTTATTTAGAGCCCCCTAAGCAGAGGTGGTGGTCTAGAATAGGCCTTCTTTTCGGTACCTTATTTCTCAAAAAAAAAAAAAAAAGTTTGCTTTAAAAAATTTAACTTAGCTTAATTGCTAAAATCTGCCTCAAAACCTGCAGATAGAAGCCTGCAGGGTAATTGATGGACACAGGCAGGCTGAGAAGCTCCACAAGGGTCCAAGAAGGAATGCAGTTCTTCCTTAGCTTTGTTTGACTGCTTGCATGTGTGTTTGTTTGCATTTCTTTCTTTGTTTCTTGCTGTTCTTTCCCCTTTCTTCCCACCACTTTTCTATTTTTTAAATAAGATGCTGCTAGCTTGTTTCTTCTTTGCTATGCTTCTTCTTCCCTGATTTCCCATTCTCTGTGTATACTGATTTTGTCTACCAACGCTATCTCTTTTCCTTCCTTCAACTTTCTACCTTCTGCTTTCTGTTGTGGTTCTTACATTCCACCTTTTTTCATTAGAACTCAGCATCATGGGTGTCGATTTCTATCTTGTCTATTCTGATTCCTTTATTATTATTATTATTAACTTATTTCTTTCAGCCCTTTTTTTTACTCTTTCTCTCTCTCCTCATCATTCTGTCGTTTTAAATCATTCTACATATTTTTCTCTATTTGGTTACCCATTCCATTGTAGGTAATCCACTTTTTTCCCCCTATTACTCTACACTGCCTACATGAGTTAAATATTCATTTTACAAAGTCTTAAATGGCCTCTCTTCTAACTTTTATCAATATTACTATTATCCTTTTTCCTTTCTTACATCTTTTGATTCTTCTTGCCCTAATCTGTTTCCTTCAAGGGAACATAGAAAACAGCAAAAAATAGAAGAAGAAGAACAAAGTATCAAGGAGGAAACTTAACATACACACAGAACCACCAGCTAAAGAAAACTCTAGAGCAGAAAAAGAAGCTAATTAACTGAATAAACCCATCAAGATAAAAAGATGATGAGAGGGTAAGAAAAAATTACAAACCATAATGAGAAGCAGGAAGACATGGACCAGTCCAATGAACAAACCAAAAACCAGGAAGAGATGCAGAACATCTAACAACTAATCAAAGCTGTCCAAACAAATATAATGGACCAACTTAATGAAGATAAGGAAGAGATTAAGGATATTAAGAAGACACTGGGAGAACATACTGAAGAAATTGTAAACCTACATAAAAAGATAACGGCTATGATGGTGACCAATGGCACAAACCAAGAAATCAAAAAGATGATGGATTCACATAACAGTAGATTTGAACAGGCAGAAGAAAGAATTAGTGATGTGGAAGACAGTATATCTAAACTCAAACAGATAGTAGAACAGATAGATAAAAAGTTAGAAAAAAATCCAGCAGGGACTAAGGGATTTAAACACCACAAAGTGCAAAGCATACACATTATAGGCATCCCAGAAAGAGAAGAGAAAGGAAAAAGAACAGAAGGAGCGTTCAAGGAAATAATGGCTGATAACTTCCCAAAACTATTTTGGGAGATGGACGTACACATCCAGGAAACATAGCACACCCCAAACAACATAAATCCCAACAGGCCTACTCAAAGAAATATAATTATCAAAATGTCCAATGTTCAAGACAAAGAGAAAATTCTCAAGGCATCAAGAGAAAAGAGAACCATCACATACAAGGGAAGCACAATAAGATTATGTACTGATTTCTCACATGAAAAATTGTATTCTAGAAGACAGTGGTATGACAGAGTTAAAGTACTAAAAGAAAAAAACTTCCAGCCACAAATATTCTATCCAACAAAGCTGGCATTCAAAAATTATGGAGAGTTCAAAATATTCACAGATCAACAGAAATTAAGAGAGTATGCCAATAAGAAACCTGGACTTAAAGAAATACTAAAGGAGGTCCTACAGATTGAAAAGAAAAAACAGGAGAAAGAGAGTTAGAGGAGAGTGAAAGAACAACAAAAATGACAAAAAGAACAATAAAAACAACATATGATATACATAATCCCAAAGAATATATAGATGATGTAAGAAATTCATTGAGAGTAATAACACTGAATGCTAATGGATTATACTCACCAATCAAAAGATGCAGATTGGCAGAATGGATAAGAAAATATGATCCATCTATATGCTGTCTACAAGAAACCCACCTTTGACACAGGGATTCAAGGAGGCTGAAACTGAATGACTGGAAAACAAATTTACAAGCAAACAATAACCAAAAAAAGGCAGGAGTAGTGATCCTAATAACGAACAAAATAGACTTTAAATGCAAAACTATTGTAAGAGACAAAGATGGACACTATGTATTAGTAAAAGCTGTCATCTTTCAAGAAGAGACAACAATCATAAACATTTATGCCTCTAATCAGGGTGCTTCAAAATTCATGAAGCAAACACTGGAAAAACTATGTAGAAAAGGAAATGCCTTTATAATTATAGTGAGGAACATTAATAGACCATTATCACCATTAGACAGAGAATCAATAAAGAAACAAAGACTTTGAATAATACATTAAAAGACCTGGGCCTAATAGACATATTCAGAAAGCTACACCCAAAGACAGTGGGATATACATTCTTCTGGAGTGCACATGGATCATACTCCAAGATAGACCACCTGTTAGGCCACAGAAGAACTCTCAATGAATTAAAAAGCATTGAGATGATACAAAGTAATTTCTCTGACCACAATGGAATGAAATTTTAAATCACTAAGGGTCAGAGAAACAGATTAGACACAACGATATGGAAGATAACAGCACACTCTTACAAAAACACTGGGTCAAGGAGAAAATCTCAAGAGAAAAAACTAATTCCTTGAAACGAATGAAAATGGCAACACAACATATCAAAACCTATGGGATGAGGCCAAAGCTGAACTGAGAGGGAAAATCATAGCCACAAATGTATATATTAAAAAAGAATAAAGAGTTAAAATTGAAGAACTAACTGCACACTTGGAGAATTGGAAAATCAATAACAAACTAACCCCAAAGAAAGTAGAAAGAAGGATATAACAAGGATTAAAGCAGAACACAATGAAATAGAAAATAAGAAAACACTAGAAAAAATAAACAATGCAAAAGCTATTTTTTTTTGAGATCAATAAAATTGACAAACCCTTAGCTAGACTAACAAATGAAAAGACAGAGCAGATGCAAATATACAAAATAAGGAATGATGAAGGGGACATCACTACTGATCCCTCAGAAATAAAGATTATCATAAGAGGATACTTTGATAAATTATATGCCGACACGAATGATAATTTAGAGGAAATGGACAAATTCCTAGAAACTCACAAGGAGTCTACATTGATGAAAGAAGAAATTGATGAACACAACAGTCCAATTACAAGTAAAGAGATAGACTCAGTCATCAAAAACCTCCCAACAAAAAAGTGTCCAGGACCAGACATATCAACAACAACATATCAAACTAATTATACACCAAGGCCAAGTGGGTTTCACCTGGGTATGCAAGGTTGGTTCAACATAAGAAAATCAATCAACATAATACACCACATAAACAGATTGAAAGAAAAAAATCACAGGATCATCTCTATACATGTAGAAAAACATTCGACAAAATACAGCACTCTTTCTTGATAAAAACACTGCAAAGGATAGTAATAGAAGGAAACATTCTGAACATGATAAAGGGTATATATGAAAAACCCAAAGCTACCATCATCTTCAATAGTGAAATCCTAAAAGCATTCCCTCTGAGGTTGGGAACAAGACACTGATACCCACTATCACCACTCCTATTTAACATTGTCTTAGAAGTACCTACTGAAACAATGAGGCAAGAAAAAGTTACAAAAGGCATCCAAATTGGAAAATAAGTGGTAAAAATTTCATTATTTGCAGACAGCATGACCCTATATGTAGAAAGCCCTGAAAAATCTACAACAAAGCTTCTAGAACTTAAAAAGGAGTGCAGTAACATCACAGACTATAAGATCAATGCTCAAAAATCAGTAGCATTTCTTTATATCAATAATGAGCATTCTGAGGAGGAATTCAAGAATAGTAACTAAAAGAATCAAAAACTTAGAAATAAATTTAACTAAAGATATAAAGGACTTATATACAGAAAACTAAACAACAGTGTTAAAGGAAAAAAAAAAGAAGACTTAAATAAGTGAAAGAATGTTCCCTGTTCATGGATAGGAAGACTGACATCATCAAGATGTCCAACCTACCCAAACTAATCCATAGATTTAATGCAATCCCAATAAAAATCGACACTGTATATTTTAAGGAACTGGAAAACCTAATTACAAATTTTTTTTGGAAGGGTAATAGGTCCCAAATCAGCAAAGACTTATTGAAAAAGAAAAATGAAGTTGGAGGTATCACACTATTTGACTTTAAACAAACTACAGAGCTACAGTGGTCAAAGTTCCATGGTATTGGCACAAGGATAGACATACTGATCAATGGAACTGAATTGAGAATTCTGATATAAATCCCCACATATACAGTCATCTGATATTCGGCAAATCTACCAATCACAGTCAGTTGGGATAGAATGGCCTCTTCAACAAATAGTGCTTGGTGAATCCAGATCTAAATGAATGAGAGAGGAACAC
This sequence comes from Cabassous unicinctus, assembly GCA_029593785.1. Lineage (NCBI taxonomy): Eukaryota > Metazoa > Chordata > Mammalia > Cingulata > Chlamyphoridae > Cabassous > Cabassous unicinctus. Next base: position 354 of record JAQZBX010049961.1, on the reverse strand, counting down.
CATCTCACACCTTACGCAAAAATCAAATCAAGATGGATGAACAATCTAAATATCAGAGGCAAAACCCTAAAGAACTTGGAAAATAATATAAGGAAACATCTACAGGATATTGTAATAGGAAATGGTTTCATGAACTTCACATCCAAAGCATGAGCAGCAAAAAAAAACAGAAGAAAAAAATAGATAAATGGGATCTCCTCAAAACTGAAAACTTTTGCACCACAAGGGACATTATCAAGAAAATAAAATAAACAGCCCGCCCAATGGGAGAAAATATTTGGAAACCATATATCTCATAGGATCCAAATATCCTGCATATATAAAGAAAACTTTATATATATATATTATATATAT
>JAQZBX010049960.1:0-19786 GCA_029593785.1 Cabassous unicinctus | reverse complement strand
AAAAAAAAAAAAAAAAAAAAGTTCCATTATATGTTTAGGCTTGTTTCTGGGATCTTCATTCCCTTCCATTTCTTATCTGTCAATCCCTAAACCAATACCATCCTGTCTCATTTATTACTTACATTATAAATCTTCATATCTGGTAAGAATCCCTCCACATTATTCTATTTCAAAATTGACTTGGTTATTTTGGTCCTTTGCTTTTCCATATAAATTTTTGAATCAGCTTGTCAATTTCTATTTTTAAAATTCTGAAATTATGATTGAATTTTATTGAATTTAAGGAGTATAGACATCTTTGTGATTTGGGATTTTACTCTCCATGGATAAGGTATATATCTTCATTTAGTTAGGACAGATTATCAATAAAACTTTCTGCAGTGATGGAAATGTTCTTTATCTACACTGTCCAATATGGTAGCTAATAGCCTCACATGGTTATTGAACACTTGATATGTGACTAGTGCAACTGAAGAACTGAATTTTTAATTTAACCTAATTTACTTCAAAATTTTATTTTGAAATAATTTCACACTTACAGGGCAGTTACAAAAATAATACAAACCCTATACAGAGAACTCCAACGTACCCCTAACATCCCAGATATCCAGATCCACCAATTTTCTTTTCTTTATCAGAGAACTTTATGGTTTACAGACAATCATGCCTAAAATACAGGGTTCCCATATACCTCCCCACCACCAAAAACTTGCATTGGTGTGGAACATTTGTTACAATTATTGATAGCAAATTTTTATAATTGTACTATTAACTAAAGTCCATGGGTTTAACTTAGGGTTCACTATGTAGTGTAGTTTCATGGGTTTTTAAAATTCTGATACCATATATACAATCTAACATTTCCCCTTTTAATCACATTCAGATATATATTTCAGAGCTGTTAAAGATCCACCAATTTTGACATTTTACCATATTTGCCATATCATTCTATCTATCCATCTCTCTATATATATATGTATACATCCATTTTCTGAACACTTTAGTGTAGTTTGTATCATCATGTTCCTTGAACACTTAATACTGCCATGTACATTTCCTAAGAACAAGGATATTCACTTATTCATTTAACTTAATTTTTACTAATTTAAATTTAAATAGCCACATGTAGTTAGTGGCTACAATATTGGACAGCACAGATTTTGGGACTTCTTAATGTCCTTCAATAAAATTCAGAATTTCGAGGTGTGATCTCTTTATTCTATGTTTCTACTTATTATCTAATCTTTGCAAATATAATATATCTTATTATGAATGGCAAACTTGCAGTATTCTTCTAATAATTCTAATTTTTTGGAGATTTTCTTGGGTTTTCTTAATTGACAAGTATACCTTTGGTAAATAATTACAGTTTTGTTTTGTCTTTTCCAATTCTATACCTTTAATTTCTTTTTCTTATTGTATTATATTGTCTAAGACCTCCAGTATAATGTTGAAAAATGTGATGATGGTAATCAACTTGTGTCATTGATTTTAAAGGGAATGTATCTTAACATTTCACCATGATATGTGATGTTATCTGTAGATACATTTTATTAGTGTTAGGAAGTCATGTTCTATTTCAAAATTTTCAAGAGTTTTGATTATAAATTAGTGTTGAATTTCATGGGATGCTTTCTAAAAAATCTATTGAGATGACCATATGATTTTTTTTTTCCTTTAATTGGTTGAAACAAATTACATTAATACATTTTCTGACTTGGTAATTTTTTAAAAAATCACAAGGTTTTGCTTATTAATGTACTATTTAGGATTTTTGCATCTATATTCAGAAGTGAGAATGGGCTCAATTTTTCTTTCTAGTACTTTGCCTTTTTTTGGCAAAGTTAAACTTGCCTCCTGAGATGAGTTGTGTTTCTCCCTTTCTTACTTTCTGGAAGAGTTTGTATAATATAGATATTATATTTGAATGTTTAGTTTAATTTGCCTGCAAAACCATTTGGTTCTGGTGTGGTTTATTAGAGGAAACATTTTAAGGTATCAAATCAATTTGTTTAATGCCACAGGACTATTCAGGCTTTCCATTTCTTCTTGAACTATTTTTGGCATATTTTATTTTTCTAGTAAATTATTTCATCTAAACTTTTAAATTTATGGGTATAGGATTTTTCATAGTACTGTCATAGCATTTTTAAAATTATTTTTTAAATCTGAAGTTATAAATTTCTTTTCATTTCTAAACTCACTTGTCTTCTTAAATTATGGCTATTAAGGATCATTCACAGATAACTAACTGAATTTGATTAGAGCCACCTCTGGGACCCACACTAAACTGCTGTGACATCTTTCCATCTGAACTCAGAAGCTTCAAATGGAATAACCAAGTGAGGCATGGTTTCTACAGGCACTATTCACCTCCAATGATGTGGCTGTAGACTTCACCCAGGAAGAATTGGCCCAGCTAGACACATCACAGAGAAAGCTGTTCAGAGAAGTGATACTGGAGAATATCAATCACCTTCCCTCATTGAAAAGGAAACTCTATGATCTGAAATGTAGTGACAGCATCTCCAACAAAGTCCTGTCTTCTTTGCTTTTTTCCAATCTATTTTGGTTCAGGCAAGGAATTTACCTTGAAAAACAAGAAATTATGTCCATGCAACATATGCTGGAGGGACACATCCATCACCCTGTCTATGCAGAGTCCTCACACTCTTGTGGATCAATTTGAATGTAATGACTTGGGAGAATATTTCATTCAAGTCACACAACTCAATATGTGTTTCCTTGTGTGGGAATGAAATCCTATATCAGAGAACATTTTCAAGAATTCACCAATGACAAGGCATCGTTCCATCAATGTAAGCAAATTCACAATGAAAGTAAATAATATAACTGTCATCTATGTGGGAAATCCTTCATTCATAGTTCTAACCTTAAACTGCATGAGTGAACTCATACTGGACTTACTGGCCTTATGAATGTCATCAATGTCAGAAAACCTACCAAAATATTTCTGCACATAGAAAACATGAGAAAACTCACACAGCAGAGAAACTGTATGAATGTCATCTATGTGGGAAATCATTCAGTCAAAGTTCTACCCTTAAACAACATGAGAGAACTCACACTGCAGAGAAACCATATGAATGTAATCTATGTGAAAAATCCTTCAGTCAATGTTCTAACCTAAATAAACATGAGGATACTCACATTGGAGAGAAACCATATGAATATCATCTTTGTGGAAAATTCTTCTGTCAAAGTTCTACCCTTAAACAGCATGAGAGAACTCACACTGGAGAGAAACTTTATGAATGCCATCTATGTAGGAAATCCTTCAGTCGAAGTTATACCCTTATAGAACATGAGAGAATTCACACTGGAGAGAAACCTTATGAATGTCATCAATGTGGAAAAACCTTCAGTAATATTTCTACCCTTAGACAACATAAGAGTACTCACACTGGAGAGAAACTTTATGAATGCAATCTATATGGGAAAGCCTTCAGTTGAAAATCTACCCTTAGAGAACATGAGAGAATTCACACTGGAGAGAAACCTTATGAATGTCATCAATGTGGAAAAGCCTTCAGTAATATTTCTGCCCTTAGACAACATGAAAGAACTCATGCTGGAGAGAAACCATATGAGTGCAATCTATGTGGAAAATCTTTCAGTCAAATTTCTAACCTTAGTAATATGAAAGGGCCATATACTGTGTAAGTCCAACTATATGACATTTAGGAAAAGGCTAAACTATAAGACCATTAAATATTGGTTATTTCCAGGGGGTTGGCATGGAGGAGGACATATAGATGCAGCACAGCTGAGGCAGTGAAAAAATTTCTTTAAGATAATTTAATGATGGATACATGATATGCATTTGCCAAAACCCATAGAATTGTACAACACAGAGAGAAACATCATGTAATTTAGGACTATATTTTGTTAATGTGTCAATATTAGCCCATTAAGTAGACAAATTAACCACACTAATGCAAGATGTTAATAATAGGGAATCTGTGTAGGAGAAGAGATATATGGGAATTTTCTTCAAGTTCTGCTCAATTTTTCTATAAACCTAAAAATGCTTTAAAAATAAAGCCTGTTAATTGAAAAAAAAAATTATGGCTATTAAGAAGTCAATATAGGGAAACGGATATGGTTCAAGTGGTTGGGCTCCCGTTTATCACATGGGAGACTCCGGTTTTGATTCCCAGGCCCTCCTGGTGAAGGCAAGCAGGCCCGCGCGGCACGGCGAGCTGGCGCAGCAAGATGGCACAACAAAGGAAGACAAGCAGACACAGAAAAATGTACAGCAAATGGACACAGTGAGTATAAGCAGCAAGGGGGGGATAAATAAATAAATAAATAAAATAAACCTTTAAAAAAAAAAAAGAAGTCAATATAATCCCAGTTTCTCTGTCATGATTTATTTTTCCTCCTAAGCACTTTTAGAATTTTCCATTAAAAAAAAACTTTTTATTTTGAAAATCTTTCAAACTTAGAGGACAGTTGCAAAAATAATACAAAACACACAGAGAATTCCAACATATCCCTCACTTCCCACAGTTTTTTATGTTATTAAATGTCACAATTATACAATTATACATCTGTGTATGTGTGTGATGGTGGGAATATTGGCATTCTGCAAGCCCATTCAACCTGAAATCTCTCTTTTTTTTTTTTTAGGAGGTACCAGAGATTGAACCCAGGACCTCATACATGGGAAGCAGGAGCTCAACCACTGTGCTACACCCGCTCCCCTCAACCTGAATTCTTACAACCTAGCTTTTTATTTTTGGAGCTTCTTGGTAATCATGCCTTCAAATATTTCTATTTCTCCATTTTTTTCTTCTTTTCTGAAACCCCTATCATACATCTACTGGCACTTTGATGTCTCTCTTCCACATTTTTTGTATGTGTGTTTCTCATACTGATGCCTGGCGGGACAGTTCTTTGACCTGGTATTTCACCATTAATTCATTCTTTTATTTTATTTATTATATTATTTAACCAATCTATTGAGTTCGTCCCCCCAATTTCCGACTGGTACTTCTTTGTAAGTTCAAATTTCTGCTTTATGTTTCCAGTATCCATTCCACACACACACACACACACACTTTCTACCAGATTCTTTTGTCAAGAGCAGGGTAGTACACAGAAGCAATTTAACTAGCAGGAATAGAAGCCCAAGTCCATCCCCAGTGGAAGTCCCATACATCACAGTTGATAAAACTGAGACCAAGAGAGGGGAAGAAACTTACCCAAGTCCTAGAGTGAATCAGCAGCAGAGCCAGAGTAGAACCCAGGACTGTAATTTCCAGCCCATAAATCATTCCATACCATGCTATCTCAAAGCCAACTTAAACTAACTGGATATCCATATGGAAAAAGAAAAACAAATGAATCTTATCTCCTACCCCATATCATACACAAAAAATAATTCCAGATGGATTGTTGATTTAATTGTGAAAACTTGAACAATAAAGCTTCTAGAAGGTAACATAAGATAATAATTAATTACTTTGAGGTAGGCAAACAGGACACAATAAACACTAACCATTAAGTCTTAAACAGGACACAATAAACACTAACCATTAAGGAAAAGATTAATAAATTGAATTATTGAAACTAAGAACTTCTGTTCACCAAAAGATACCATTAAGAGAGTAAAAAAGCAAGCCATAGAGTTGAAGATATTTGCAATACATATAATTGACAAAGGATTTGTGTCCAGAATATACATATATAGAACTATATTGTCTTCTACAAACCAGTAAGTAAAAGTAGACAATCTAATAGAAAAAGGTACTTGTCAAAAGAGAATATCCAAATGGTTAATAAATAGGAAAATCCCCATATAACTCCAAACAGACCTCCCCCTGGTCCTAAGAGCTAACAGGCAGGGATCCTAAGGCAGCCAATCAGAACAGCAGGGGGACAGATGTGGCTCAAATGGTTGGGAGACTGTCTCCCATATGGAGGGACCCAGGTTCGATCCCCAGGACCTCCCGGTTAAAAAAAAAAAAAAATTCAGAACAGCAAACAGCTGGGACCCCTCCCCAACATGAGGAAGGAGGAGGAGGAAAGGCCTAACCTGGGGCCCCACTGCTCATCTCACCCAGCAGCATGCCCGCAACCACGTCTAAGATTGTATTCTGTTTTTCTTTTCATATTTCTTAATAAACTCTTTACTCCTTTGCCTAAAAAAAAAAGAAAAGGAAAGGTGTTCAACCTAATTAGTCATCAGGAAAATGTAAACTAAAACCACCATGAGGGGAAAGTGTGGGAGGGGAAGGGAGTGGGGCATATGGGAATCCCTTATATTTTTTATGTAACATTCATGTAATCTAAAGCTTCTTTAAACATAAAAAAAATTTTTTTTAATTAAAAAAAAAAAAACACTGTGAGGGGAGCAGATGTAGCTCAAGTGGTTGAGTGCCTCCTTCCCATGTACAAGGTCTTGGGTTCCGTCCTCCATACCTCCTAAAACAACAACAACAAAAACCACTATGAGATCCTACTACACACCCACCAGAATAGCTCAAATTAAAGTGACACTATCATAAGTTGGAGAGGATGTGGAGCAACAGGAATTCTCACACATGGTAGTGGGAATGTGACTTGGTTTAGCCACTTTGGAAAACTGTCAAGATGTATTAAAACTGAATGCTCACATCCCCTACAGAAATGTCTACATATGTGTACCAAAACACATGTTTAAGAATATTTATAGCAGTATTTTTCATAATAGTTTCAAACTGGGAACAACCCAAATGTCCAACAGTAGATTTGGTAAAATAAATTGTGTTATATTCATATCATGCAATACGATACAGCAATAAAAATAAACAAAAGGTTGGTATGCCCAATAACGTGGGTAAATTTCACAAATATAATGTTGAAAGAAAGATCTAGAACAAAGGAACACACATTGTATGATTCCATTTATATGAAGTTCAAAAATAATCAAAACTATTCTAATCTTGTTGTGTTAGAAGTCAGTCTTGTGGGGTTAGGAAGGCAATGGGGGCGATGACCAGGAAGAGACACAAGGGAAATTTCTGGGGTGCTGGCAATGCTCTTTTTCTTGATCTGGGCGGGGGCTGTATGTTTGTTCATTTTGTGAAAATTCATTAACCTGACCAATAACTTGTTCTGCTGTTTGCAAGAGAGGGGGTACCTGGCATTTTTACCCTCTCCTGAAAATTCCCCAGGGGTCCTGGAATTATGGGAGTCTGAGGTTATTCCAGCCTTTTTGTGTGTTTTGGGGAGGAGGGTGTTCCAAAGCATCTGGATCTTCTGGAGAGGCTGGAGCATTTTGGTGGGGGAAGAGCCGGGCTGATGGCTCCAAGGTTGATGAGGCTGAGCAGAACCCCAGGGCAGGTCCTGGGCATAAACATAATCTCCTTCCCACCCTTGTCACAGGGCCAGACACCTGGCTTGGCCAGGGAGAGACAGTGGGAAATCTTGATGGCATTCACCATGAGTCCCTAACCTCCTGGCAGCTTGCTTTGTGTCAGCCCAGGGCTCCTGGTTATCACTGGTCATTACCAGGGCAAATAGTCCCAGGCCTATAAAGGTCTGGAGAGGCCTGTGGGGATATTCCAGCTCTGCTTTCTAGCCCATCGTGGCCATGGGGCTGCCTGAGATTCTCCTCGCCCTTTCCTGTCTGTGCTTTGACCTGGGTTCCAGCCAGTATGCCCCGGACCTCATCACCTCGTTACCTAGCCTCTCTGCTCAGCTTAACTTCTGACAAGGGTCTGGCTACCTCCAGGCTGGCGACAGCAAATACTTCCACTATTGGTGAGCAACTGGGTATGAGGGGGTCACTCCAGAGGGACAGTGGAAGGCCACAGGGATTGACTGCCTCCCTAAAAGGCCCACAGCATCCACGCTGGCCAGAGGTGGGAGTCTTGTCACTCAGTTCTGAGCAGGTTACCTTGCCACAGTGGGCTCCTGGGCCCAACCCTGCCATGAGGTAACCAGTTGGCCTTGGATAAGAACTTTGGAGCTAGTGGGGCTGAGGTTCTTAATGCCAATCATGTAGAATAAGCCAAATAAATAAGAATAATGTAATACCCATCAGTGAGAGGTAGCCAGCTACTCTTTATTTTATTTTATTTTTAAGATTTATTTTATTTATTTATTTCCCCCACCCCCTGTTGTTTGCACTTGCTGTCTGCTCGTCTTCTTTTTAGGAGGCACCAGGAACCAAAATCAGGACCTCCCATGCGGATCCCTTGAGCCACCTCAGCTCCCTGGTTGTGTCTCACATTATCTTTCCTCTTTGTGTCTCTTTGTTGCGTCATCTTGTTGCGTCACCTCGCCTTGTCTGCCTGTCGTACCAGCTCACCTTCTCCAGGAGGCACCGGGAACCAAACCTGGGACCTCCCATTTGGTAGGAGGAACCCAATCGCTTGAGCCACATCCGCTTCCCCAGCTATTCTTTCTTAGTAAGGATTGTCCTCTATCTTGGTATGTCCTTCCTAATTTTCTGTATTCAGATTACTTTCTTCCATAGTTGAAACTAGTTTTTAAAAAATTCTATACTTGCCAAATAGTGTTAAACTCTATATAAATTTCAAAGTACTTTTTTAAAAAACATGATGATATTGCAAATATTCTCGCTGTCCTGATTTTATGATAATCAGGGTAGGCTAAACATTCGCTATATTAGAAACCATGCATGTGTCCCCAGACCTGCTTTTTCTCCCTAGGTCTGGTTTTTAGAATGTCCTCTGCCAGTCTGATGTTTAACAGTGTTATATGACCATCCTGTATGGAAAACAACTGTAACTCTAGGTATCTTTGGTCAACCTTAAGAGACATAGCAGAGGGATGGATGTGGCTCAAATGGTTGGGCGTCTGTCTCCCATATGGAGGGACCTGGGTTCGATCCCTGGGACCTCCCGGTAAAAATTTAAAAAAGAAAAATATAGAAGCCGCATGGGCCTCCAGGCCCCGTGCGCGGGTGCGCCACCAGGCCTCGCAAGCCATGAAGCAAGATGATGATATAACAGGAGAATGACACAAGGGAAAGCCAAGACAAGACACGCCAAAAAACCAGGAACTAAGGAGGTGCAGGCGGTAGGACACCTCTCTCCCACTTCGGAGTTTCCCAGGATTGAATCCCAGTGAAGACAGGAGAAGAAGAATGAGAAGAGAGGGCAGGAAACAGACACAGAGAGTTGACCAGCGAATGGACACAAAAACAGCAAAAATGGGGGGGGGTATAAAATGGATAAACGTAAATAAATAAATAAATCCTTTAAAAATTGTATAGGGGAGTAAGATACGGACTATATTTAGTAGTAATACTTTGATGATGCTCTTTCGTAATTTGTTAACAAATGTTTTACAACAATGCAAAGCATTTGTGGTGGGGTGATGTGTGGGAACCCTATATGATGTTATGCATAATTGGTTTGTAAGTTCACAATGTTTACTGAACACTTATTGTTTATGTATGTTCATGTATGAATGATATACTTCAATAAATTGTTTTTAAAAAAATGATGACAGAAAATTTTACTTATCCATGAAATTCCCAAATGTGGGAACCTAATCTAATGTAACAGTCTTATTAAAAAATAATAAATAAATAAATAAAAATGAAAAGAGGAAACTGAGGCCAAGAGAGTGAAGGTGACTTGTCAAGGTCATCCAGCAGCTAATGGCAGCCTGGAAGCCACGCTTCCAGCCTCCCAGTGCAATGCTTGGTGTCCTCTGCCAGTCTGAGGTTTAACTTGCTCAGCCTCGTCTCCTCATATGCCCCTATGTCCATTCCAGGGGACAGAGGATCGAGGATAGAGGGAGGTAGGAGAGGGAAGCCCTGGAACACAACTCTGTCCTTTTTCTCCAAAAAGAACACAGACTCAGGAATGACAAAATTTCTGTAAAAGGAGGAGCTGGTCACCTGTGGGGAGAGTGAGGAGAGTTGGCGCCTCTGTTCCTCTGGCCCTTTCCCCCCAGGGGGTGCCGTGACCACAGGGAAAAGGACTGAAGGAAGAACTGCCTGGAGGAATCTGGTGGGGCCCACTTGGAATCTTATCTTAGAGGCTGTCCTGGCCCAAAGAGGCTAACCTAGGAAGAAGACACCCACATTCTCTGAGCATCAGACTCCCAGGTGTACACAAATGATTATTTGTTTTCATCATCTGAGATTAGACATGCCATCCACCAAGTAAAAAAGGCACTTCACTGTTTGTAGCTATTGTCAGATCTCCTTGGGGTGGGAACAGGGCCATGCTGAGATCTGCAATTCTTTATTTTTTTAATTTATATATATTTTTAATTTAATTTCCCTGCCACCACCACCTCCCCGCCCCAAGATGGCTCCCTCGTCTGTTTGCTCATTCTTTTTGCTCGATGTCTGCACGTTGTCTGTTTGTTTCTTCTTTAGGAAGCTACCAGGAACTGAACGTGGGACCTCTCATGTGGGAGGCAGGTGCCCAACTGCTTGAGCGACATCTGCTCCCTGCTCATTTTGTTCTTGCTCTCTGTCTGCTCGTTGTTTTCCTCATTGTCTGCTTGTTGTTTTTGCTCAATGTCTGCTCGTCTGCTCGTTGTTTGTCCTCTTTAGAAGGCACTGGGAACCGAACCCAGGACCTCCCATGTGGGAGGCAGACGCCCAACTGCCTGAGCCACATCCACTCACCTGATCCTTTTTAAAAGAGTTAAAAGGGCAAGATCCCCCAAAGCAAATGCGCTGGGGTAACTGCCAACCCCAGCACGGAAGGGGAGAGCAGGTTAGCAGACCAGAGCCAGGTCTTTGGGGCTGGAGCAGCCCAGAGCCAGGGGGATGGGCGACGTGGGGTGCAGCCTCCACGAAGTAACACACCAGCCTGGCCCAAGAGGCTGGGTCCTCTCTCCGCACTTCGAAGTTCCCCACCTCCATTGCCAGGAAGTTCTTTACAACTCTCTGGAATCTCTCTGGTGCAAGCTTCCTCTAATTCAACCTCAGGGACATTGAAATCCCCCTTTCTAGATTGAGCCTGAGCCCCAGCTTCCAGGGCTGCCCCCAGCACCAATCCGCTATGTGACCTTGAGCAGGTAGCTCTGCTCTCTGATCTCTGGTCCCTCATTTGTGAAATAAAATGGTTCGAATCCATTGACCCTTCCAGCTCTGGCAGCTTATAATGTCCTCAGCCTTTTCCTCTCCAGGTCCTTATTCCTGGGGTTTTAAAAGAAGCCCTTTGAGTGCTTGTGTTTAAAAAAAAGGAGAGGAAATTTTTTTTTTTTTTAATTAAGAGCTGTCACATAGAAATCTGGACATTGAACTTCTCTGAGAAATCGGAGCATCTGGCAACCCTGGTCCTCTTTCCTGCTTGGCATCCACTGGCTGGAGCTGAACGGGCACCTGCTTTCCCGTTCATTAGAGTTCCTGGCAGATTTTCTCATGTATGTTCCCTCCCCGGTCCCTGAGGACTTCAGAGTTTTTGACCCCTGAAATTAATCCTGAACCAAATCAGCCAACCCCAGCCCACTCCTTTTTTCCCCTGCAACCTAGCAACCTCCCTGGGGCTCTGAAACGCCAGTGGGTGAACAGGTGCCAGCACCAGGGCCAGCAGAACTCAGGCCGACAGAGGGAATGGGACTGGCCAGGGACAGCAGCCAGGGCTGTGTGGGAACGAGGTAAGGTAGAGTCAGCCTCCCCGCTCCCCCCTGCAGACCTGTAGCAGTCCGTGGGCCTCAACCTCCGCCTAGGGAGACACTGGTTCTGCCTTCTTTGAGCTAGGCCCCTGGGGCACCACGGGTATTAGCAGAAGGGGGGCTTCTGGGTTCTGTGCTGATACGGCTAAACCTCAAGTAAGTGATCAACCATTTTCTGCTTCATTGAATTCCTGATTAACATAAATTAATCTCCTAACCTGTATATCCTTTGATCTTTAAAATAAAGACATTCTAAAATGGATTAAGAATCTTTTCTTCTTTAAGAAAGAAAATTTTGTGAACATACTGAATTTTTCTTTGCTGACTTAAGGTCTGGCAAAGAGCTTCTTCCCTCCCTCCCTCCTTCCTTCCACATGTAGTTTTTTTTTTTGTTTTTTTTTTTAAAGATTTATTTTTTTTATTTTATTTATCCGCCCCCCCCCCCCTTGCTGCTTGTGCTGCTGTGTCCATTCGCTGCGTGTCTTCTCTGTGTCTGCTTATCTCCCCTTTGCTGTGAGGTCTTGCCGCATCAGCCCACGGCACCGCGAGCCGGCCTGCCCTCACAAGGAGGCGCCGGGAAGCGAACCCGGGGCCTCTCATATGGTAAACGGGTGCTCTATCCATTGCGCCACACCCGCTTCCCCACATGTAGTTTTTTAACACCTATGTGTTACTCCCTGTTTCCGCCCAACCACGCATGTCTTCTCTGTCCTCAAGCTTGGACAGTGGTGACACATAAGTGCTTAAAAACAATTGTGGAAAGAACAGAGGGAGGGAGGGATGGAGGGAGGGAACTCTGCCAGACCTTAAGGCAGCATAAAAAGATTCCATTATATTCATGAGATTTCCTGAGAAATCATCTTTATAGACTCAATTCTGAATCCTAGTTTGTTTCTTATGGATTTATTTATTTTTCCTAAAGGTGAAAAACTTAGAAAAAAAAATTGACTTAATTGTGAGCTCTAGGGAGCCAAGTTCAAATCAATGGAGGTTTAACTGAACAGGGCTCTGCCCCTAGGAGACTGCAGATCATTGGGAAAGAGCATCCGGTTGGAACTGGCTAAGCCTGAGTTTAAGTCCCGGTTTTCTTATGTCCAGTGGACGAATCTTATATAAGGACCCTGACTGAGCATTTGCTATGCTCTTGGCACCCACGTTGAATACTTCCCATGCGTTCTCTCATTTCATCAATGAGCTCTGAAAGTGTTGCATAAGGTGCCCCAGAAAAGGCACTTGACCTCCCTGTGCCCAAATTCCATCATCCGCAGTGGACATACAAAGAGCATCTGACAGTTTGGTGGGTGGCTTAGGTGAGCGGGGAGGGTTGGAATGCCCTCAGCACCAGGAGGGCTCCGGTGCTGATACACTGCTCCCCTAGATGTGTTGGCTGGGTAGTCAGGTTTTTCATTTTTATTTTTTGATCTGGTCCCCCAACCCCTGCCTACTTAAATTTTTTGTTGTTGTTTTCAAGGGACCTTATGCTCCAGTTTGGCTGGGTCTTGATGCTTTTACTGAATCCCAGGCAGGACTGCTCCTGGTCTGTGGGGCTCCTGCCTGCCAGGAACTAAGACCTCTCCTCACAGGGTTTAGTCAAGATGATAGAAGTCCTCTGAGATGCAGCCCCCTGCCAGGTGGGCTCTCCCTCTCTCAGTTCCTTGCCTGCCCTCACCAGGGGGCAGAGGGTAAGGGAAGAAGCCCTCTGCTCACAATGCAACCTCACACAGTTCTCTTCCCTTCTCGCCCTCAGTTTCCCTTCTTCTCCCCTGGGAGGGTCAGAGCAGGTGGCTCCAGTTGGCATTCACCACTCAGGGTCCTGCAAACAGCCTTCCTCCCACCCCCAATCCATCACGTCTGGCTAGCTGGCTGGAGCCAGGCCAGGAGCCAGCCAGGCCCACCCCCCAAGCAGCGGGGCAGCCTCCTGGCCACAGGAACTGGCTATGTGATTTGTGGGGCCCAGTCCAAAATCAAAATGCAGGGCCCTTTGTTCACAAGTTATCAAGAATGTCAAGAAGGCCACAGCAGAGCGTGAAACCGAGAGTGGGGACCTTCTGAACACAGGGCCGTGAAGCCGGCCTTGCCCGGCCACCCCGAGACACAGTGCCGGAGGATCATTTTCTCTTGCTCCTGCAGGTTTGTGGAATCCCAGGGGAACCCTTCGTCAGACCCTCTCGTGCTTTGGTTGAATGGCAGCCCCGGCTGTAGCTCCATGGAGGGACTTCTGGCAGAGAATGGGCCCTACTGGGTGAGGCGGAGACTTCCTGGGAGCAGGGTCGGGGTGGGGCAGGAGGGATGAACACACCACCTGGCCTGCTTTTCCCTTGATGGGCCAAGCCTCAGTGTCCCTGAGGCTCTCTGCTCAACCTGGCGCTAGCTGGTAAGGGTCGGAGATAAGGCAGACTCAGGCTTTTCAGAGCCAGCAACTCCGGGACGGTGGAAAGAGCACGGGGCTTGGATTCAGGGGACCTGGGTTGTAGTTGGTATCACCTTGGGCCAGTCACTCCCCCTCTCTGGGTTCCAGTTCCTTTACCCATGAATTGACTTTTGGGCCTTTTAGGATCAGGTAAGTAAAATCCTATGGAAAGGAAACTATTCTGAACAATCAGCTCACAAGCTTGGATCAGTCAAAGGCAGTACAAGTCCCTTCTGCAATACCTCCCAGTTGCGAGACCTTGTGCAAGTTAACCTCTCTCTGCAGGCCTTCGATTTCTTATCTGTGAAACAGGCAATAATACTGGTGTGAGGCTCATTTAGGGGAGGAAGTTTAGCACAGTGTGTACCCTGGCAACAGACTATTAGGCAAGTACACCTGTCTGGGCCTCAGTTTTCTCACCTAAGAAGTGGGAATAAAAATCAAACCTACCGGGCTCAAGTGATTGGGCTCCCGTCTACCATATGAGAGGCCCTGTGTTCGGTTCCCGGCGCCTCCTGGTGAGGACAAGCTGGCCTCCAGCCTGCACCCACAGTGAGATGACGGCTCGTGCCTGAGAGCTGGTGCAGCAAGATGACACAACAAAGGGAGACAAGCAGACACAGAGGAAAGGCACAGTGAATGGACACAGAAAGCAGACAGCGAGTGCCAGCAGCAAGGGGTAGGGAATAAAAAAATAAAAAAAAAATCAAACCTACCTCAAAGGTGGTGGTGAAGAGCAAGGAGGAAGTTTGCTAATTACCCAGGGCCTGCTATGACACATATTCCCACAGAGCATTAGCACAGTACCTGGGAGAACAGTATTGGCACATAGCTAGTAATCTTATTATCTCCCCACAATGTCCCTCTCCTGAGGGCCTAGGAAAGAACAGGGTCAGTAAGGAGCAGTTCCGGGGTGGGATTCAGGAAGAAACCCCTTGTCTTAGTCAGCCAAAGGGGTGCTAATGCAAAATACTAGAAATCGGTTGGTCTTTATAAAGGGTATTTATTTGGGGTAAAAGTCCATAGTTACCAGGCCATAAAGCGTAAGTTTCTTCCCTCACCAAAGTCCATTGCCATGTGTTGGAGCAAGACAGCTGCCGATGTTTGCCAGGGTTCCGGCTTCTTGGGTTCCTCTTCCAGGGCTACATTTCTCTCCGGGCTTAGCTCCTCTGTTTCCTCCACAAGGTCAGCTGCAGACTATCAGGTGAACGGCTCGCTTCTCTTCTCCTGGGGCCTTCTCTCCAACATCAAAACTGAAACTCAATAACTGCTCCCTCTGTCCTTTGCCTTGCCTTTTATATTCGATTCCCCCACCCACCAAGGGGTGGGGCTCAACGCCCTACTGATGTGGCCCTAATCATAACTTAATCATGCCCAGATTAACAGATCAGTTTACAAGCATGATCCAATTATATTTTTGGAATTCATAATTACATCAAATTGCCAAACGGCTACACCCCTTTGCCTAGTTTGGCTTTAATGGCAATATCCTCCATTGCTCTGGAGGCGAAAGGATTCTCTTTAGAGAAGGTTTGGAGAGACTGGTAAGAGAGAACACTTGCTTGGCCTCTCTGGAATGCCATACCCTGGAGCTACTTGCTCCAGGACTGTGGCACCCACTTCTCCCGACTCTCCCTCTCTGCCATCCTGTCAAGAGGGACGAGCAAGAGCCCCTGCGAGCACCGCTTTCAGCCCGGGGATGACTCTGGCCTCTGCAGTCATCTCCCTCCTCTCCGCAGATGAACACTGATGGGACCCTCTACGTGAATCTGCACAGCTGGAACTTGGTGGCCAATGTCCTCTACCTGGAGTCCCCTGCTGGTGTGGGTTACTCCTACTCCCTCAGCCACAACTACCAGATCGATGACCAGCAGATGAGGGGCTGGGCCAAGGGAAGAAGACAGGAAAGCAAGATGTGGGTGGAAGAAGAGGACGAGAAGGAGGGAGCTGGAAGAAGAAAGGAAAAGCCTCAAGTCTCCTTAGAGGCTGCAAACCCATGGCCTGTGGGCTGCCTTCATTCAGCGCATGGGCAGCTTTTCTTTGGCTTGCACAGTGTTTGGGGGAAACTTGAATTTAAGTTGCCACCGTTTGCACAATTGGGAGATTTCACTTAAAAATTCAGATTTATGTTTCTATTGAAAAGCCAGCCCTGGGCCTGCATTCTTTCCAGGCAGCAGCCTTGTGGAGCTGGGGGCAGGGCAGCAAGTACAGGTGGCTTTGAAGGTCACCTGCTGTCCAGTTCACCTCTGTCTCCGCCCATACCCGCTCACACTGTCTGGGCCCCGCAGGCCCCTGTTTTAGATTCAAGGAACCCAAACCCACCCTGGGGCCTGACCTAGAGAAGGTCACAACAACTCCCTCCTATACACTGGGCAAGCTGCACTAACTAGTGGTTAAGGGTCAGCCTGCCCAGGTTCAAATCCCAGCTCTCCCATGTCCCAGCTGTATGGCCTTAGGCAAGTTCCTTTAACTTCCCCCTGCCTCAATTTCCTCATCTGCCACATGGGATGCTAAGAATAGTACCTACTACCTCATAGGGTTTGGCTAAGGATTAAAGAAGTTAAAACACAGAAAGTGCTAGAACATAGAAAGCACACAGTGTCATTTCAGAAACTGTCCAGAGGTCAGACTGAGTACAAGGAGATGCTCGGGGAGACTTTAGGTGCTCGACAAGGAGGAGAGAACGTTGTATTTATGAACTGGGCCAAGCAGAGCCTGCACCTACTGCGAGGGGGTGGTGACCTGAGCTCAGCAGCATCTGGTCGGGGAGAGGCAGCAGCACAGGGCCTGCTAAGAACTGGGGGACCAAATGCTCCCTGGGTGACCTTGGCGAGTCTCACCCTCCCTGACCCTGAGTTTCCCCATCTGTGAAATTAAAGAGCCAGACAGAATGATCTCTAGACCTTCATTTTCTTATCTGAAATGGAATGCAATGTGTTTGTTTGTTTGTTTGTTTGCTTTGCTTTGTTTTTGGAGGAGTGCTTACTGTTTACCAGGTACCATGCTCCAGGTGGGGGAAGGTCTGGTGAACGGGGCAGCTTCAGCCCCTGCCCTCGTGGAGTTTTCAGTCTAGTGGGGAGGAGAGATGTTGAGTCATTCAAGGGTGAGGAATATGGCAGATGGGGAGGTCCAGGGGCCTGTGAGAGCCCAGAGGAGGGAGATCTCCATCAGCTGCGGCTTCAGGGAGGGACGCCCAGAGAATGTGGGGGATAGGACATTCCAGGCAGATGGAGCAGTGGGCATGGGTGTGGAGATGAGTGAAAGAAAACACATGAGAGGCTGGAGACGGCAGGAGTTGGGGCTGCTGAGCTCAAAGGGCCCAGCTCTGGATGGTCTTATAAGCACCACTAGGGTTAGGGAAAATAGGAAGCTCTGGAAGAGTGTGAAGCTGAGGCATGCAACAATCAGCTCCCATACGTTAAACAATCTCCCTCTGGCTGCAGTGGGGAGATCGACCAGGTGGGAGAAGTGTGGAGTTGGGGGAAACCAGCAAAATATGTAGATGAGTAGGTGCTCTCGCTGGGGATTCTCTCTGATCTTGACCAGCTGCTCCAGTCCCATTTCCTCTCCATTCAGGTGGCTCTTGACAATTACCAGGCACTGCTGAGCTGCTTTGAAAAGTTCCCTAGTTTTGCCAACCATGACTTCTATGTGTTTGGAGAAAGCTATGGAGGTGTGTATGTCCCCTCCTTGAGTGCACAGATTGTCAACAGTCCACTTTCCGTCAACTTCAAGGTAAGTCTCAGGCCCTGGCTGGCTAATTGGGAGCCAAACACCAGCAGCCACTGAAGCTCCTTTTCCTTTGCTTCAAGGACCTTCTTCCTTCATTCTACAAATACTTGCTGTGCCAGGCATTGACCTGTCACTGGGGGTATGGCAGTCACCATGACAGACAGAGGTGACCAAGATGACAGACAATGCTTTGATGGAGCTGAAGTTCTGCGTGGGGTACAATAGACAATAAACATGCCCACGTGTATATACACACAAGGCCATTTCCGAAAATACTGAGGTCTGTGAGGGAAGAGAGGAAGAAAGGAACCTTTTTAGACAGCGCAGTTGGGAAGCTTTCCAAAGGAGCTGAATGATGAGAAGGAGTCCCAAGTTGGGAGAAGAGTGGGCTGGAGAGAAAAACAAGTTCAAGACAGCAGCAGAGTAACTAAGCCCCGTGCCAGGTAACGAGCAGGAGGTTTGGTGGCTGGAGCACAGTGAGCCAGGGGCAGGTGGTCAAGTGAGGCTGGAGGCCCTGGAAACCTTGGCAAGGATTTGGGGTTGTATAGGATTTTACAGGAAGCCATTGGAGGGTTTTCAGCAAATGGATGGATTATGGAAGGCAAAGAGTAGTAGGAGGCTTATTGTGGTGATCCAGGCAGACAGTGGTGGCACGTGGACCAGAATGCAGGCACAGAGACAGAAATAAATGGAAGGAGGTGGAATATATTTGGAGGCTAGAAATTAAGCTCTGCCCTTGATCCTTATCCCACCTGTCCTGACAGCAACCTCCTGTTTCCCTGTCTGTAAATGAGGCTACTCTGAAAGGTGTCTGCTCCTCTGAGATTGAGTATGGTTTTGTGCTAATCCTGCAGGAGGCAGTATAGCCAAATGGCTAAAAGTGTAGGTCTGGGCATCATACCAACCTGGGTCTGAATCCTGGCTTTGCCACTGAGTGGCTGAGTGGCTGTGTAGCCATGAGCAAGCTCTTTCATCTCTCTGTGCCTCGGTTTACTCATCTATAAAATGGGAGTGCACATAATAGTACCTGCCTCACAGGGCTATGGTGAACAAAGGAGATAATGAATGTGAAGGGCTCAGAGCAGGGCCTGGCACAGAGTGAAGCCATATCACTATTACCATCTAGAACTTCCTTGTCTCTCTTCTGGTTTCAGGGTTTCGGAGTGGGAAATAGGATGACCAACTACCAGTTGAATGATGATATTCTGATAGAATTTGGTTACTACCATGGCCTCATTGGCAACGAGTAAGCCCTATCTCCTTCCAAGTCCTTATCTTTGGCACCTATTGGCCTCTAGGACAGCTGGCTCTCTGCCATCTGTAGGCTAGAGATGGGCAAAGCCACCAGGCAGACTGATTTAGTTTGATGGGGGCTAAAAATTACAGCAGGAAATAGGGTGACTACCATGGGGAGGGAGGTGGACAGGCTCCCTGAGCCTAGAACACTGCCTGTCTCTGCCCACAGCCTCTGGGCATCCCTCAAAACCTATTGCTGCTCTGAGGGTACCTGTAACTTCTTCAACAACACAGAAGACAATTGATTCAATGCTGTGAGTCACCCCTTTCTTTGGTAGGAGCTGGGGAAAGAGGGAGCTCTCTCCACTCAGCTGGCAGGAAAGTGGAGGATAAAGAGCTCTGAACCCCAATACAATACACAGTGGTGGGGAAGCGGGTGTGGCTCAGTGGATAGAGCCCCCGTTTACCATATGGGAGGCCCGGGTTCGCGTCCCGAGGCCTCCTTGTGAGGGCACGCTGGCCTGAGCGGTGCGGTGGGCTGATGGAGCAACCTCACGGCAGGAAGCGGCTGTGGTGCAATGGATAGAGCCCCCGTTTACCATATGAGAGGCCCCGGGTTCCCTTCCCAGGGCCTCCTTGTGAGGGCAGGCCCGCTCGCGTGGCGCCGTGGGCTGATGCGGCAAGACCTCACAGCAAGGGGGAGATAAGCAGACACAGAGAAGACACGCAGCGAATGGACACAGCAGCACAAGCAGCAATGGGAGGATAAATAAAATAAAATAAATAAAT
>JAQZBX010049959.1:0-19792 GCA_029593785.1 Cabassous unicinctus | reverse complement strand
TTTAAACCTAGAGTATAGGTTATTAGAAGGTAAGAAGAGGGCTGAGAAGGGGTACTGATGCTTAATGTATGTAGAAGTTTTAATTAACTTGACTGTAAAAGTATGAAAATGGATAGAGTTGATGATAACACATTATAGTGAGTAGAACAAATGTAGCTATTTTATAAGTGGGATTGTGGCTGAAAAGGGTAGTCTAGGGATGTAAATGTCATTTGAAAGAAAGCTAGAGAATAATCTAGGGACTGAATAACATAGTGAACCCAGAGGTGGATGAGAATTTTGGTTAATAGTACAAATGCAAGAATGTCATTCTATGAACTAGAACAAATGTACATCACTATTGCAAGGTGGTAAGAATTAGGAGAAGCATGGGAAAAATACAATTAATGTAACCTATGGACCAAAGTAAACAGCAATACTGTAATATTCTTGCATCAATGCCAAAGATGTACTGTGTTAATAATAGGGGAGTATGGAAAAAATAAACCAAATGTACGCTATAGACCACAGTTAGTGGTAACAGTCTGATTATATCAACTCATAATCTGTGACGAATGTTCCCCAACATTCTACATATGTGCATGATTGTTTTGTAAGTTCACAACTTCTCTAATAAAAATATATATTTAAAAACATAAACGATGTGTATCTATGTATGTTGTAAATGCATGGAATATTTCTAGAAAGGAAAACAAGAAATGTGTTAGTGTGGTTGCCTCTGAGGAGAAGAACTGTCTGGTTGAGGAAAAGGCGAGGGAGGGAAACTGTATATCAAATATACTTTTAAAATGTCAGACCTGCTGAAAAATTTGTCTATTAAAATATAAAAGTCATAAAAACCTTTTTAAAATCACTCCCACTTATTACTGAGCACCAACTCTGGGCCAAGGCTCATAGTGGGCATTTTACATGAACTACTTTAATTCCCATAAAAACTCTGTGTAGGGTTGCCAGCTGAAAAGACAGGGCACCCAAGTTAAATTTGCATTTTAGATAAACGATGAATAATTTTTTAGTTATTAGTGTGTCCCAGGCAATATTTGGGACAAACTTACACTAAGGAAGTATTCAGTGTTATCCAAAATTTAAATTTAACTGGCAGTTCTCTATTTAAACCGACAAACCTAATAGGTATTAGTATCCTCATTTTACAGATGAGAAACAGATTCAGGAAGAATAAGTAATTTGTCAAGGTGTTACGTGTGCCAGGTGACACACTTGGGTTTTAAACTAACAACACAACTTGTACTCATAACCAGCATAATGCACTGTGTCTGTTATTATACTCTTTCCTATATCTGAACAGTTATGCCCCTTTCCTCCTGCTGATACTTTAAAGTCCAATTTGTAGTCCAAATGCCTTTTTGAATCTTTCTTTAATCTCTCCAGTCAGAATGTTCTCATAACTTTATCTCTCTGTCCCAGCCCTTAATACTGTTCTATACAGTTAAGTACAGGTCTCTGTACTGGACATTCTTCCACAATCAATTTTTCTTTCTTAATATCACCTCTATTTCCTTTTGGGGAAGTGCCTCTCCCTCACTGTGTGCAGCCCAGGTGGGAGGATAAATCAGTGAGTTCTACCCTCCCATTAGGAAGGCTGAAGGGAGAGGTCTTTTTTTGTTCAAATAGACTCTTTCTCCTACATCTTTGAAACTTGAGCCAAATGATGCAAAAGTGGGAAAAATGGTAAGAGTTTATGCATTCCAGATACTCAGGTAGTTCTTTTCTTGGTTTCTGTTCCTTTTCCAAGGTTGGTTTCTAGACTTTCCATCTATATCCTTCAAATTTAAATTATTTCTTTGTTTGAATTAAATGTTGGTTTCTATCGCTGAGAACCAAAGAATCTTGACTGATTGACTCTCTTGGATATGAGAGCACCCTAAAGTCCATGTTTAATAAGAGTTCTGAACCATTTCAGCACCAAGGAGATATCTTCCAAATAAATATTTGTTAGTAGATAGTAGGTACTCAGAAATGCTTGTAAAATCAAAGGGAGATTGGGAGCGGATGTGGCTCAAGTGGATAAGAGTCTGCTACCCACATGGGAGGTCCCAGGTTCAGACCCCAGTGCCTCCTAAAAACAAAAACAGACAAAAAGCAAACAAATGAAAAAACCAACTCAGGGAACCAATGTGGCTCAGTGGTTGAGTGTCAGTTTCCCGCACATGAGGTCCCAGGTTCAATCCCTGGCCCCGGTAACTCAAAAAAAAAAAAAGGAAATAAACTGACTGAAATTGTTTAGGGCTAATGACATGGCAAATCCACAAACTTTCATGCTTCTTCTTTTTATACGTAAAAACCCATCTGAGTGGGCTTTTAGAGAGGACTTTGGGAAGTGGGATTATTAACATTGTAAAAAGTAGATGGATGACTTAATAGGCTTGATATGACTAAAATGTCTATGCTGCTTCTAAGATCTATGACTCACTACAAATAAGAAGCTCAGATTTAGAGCTATTCTATCATCCCTCTACAGAGAGCTATGATGCATTAGTGTAAGTATGCTAAAAATAAAAAAAAATGGAATTGAAATCATGTCGTAGCTTGCCAGAATAATACAAGTTTAAAATATATTTTTAAAAATAGGTTTCTAAGTGTACTTTGTTTAAAGTAATTTTTAATATTATAGTTCTATGTTAACAGCGTTGGCTTTATTTATATTTTCAGTCAACATTTAATATATGTAGGGCTCAAGACCCTATGGCAAAATTATGGATAAATATAGTGACGTGTTTTAAAGGTGAGGGCAGTGACTTGCTACACACCAAATTATCCCATGGTGGTATTAAACCATAATACTTCAATAACAATTATTTGATTTTTTATTACATTAATATCAGCTCAGGATGTCAATTCAAGGAAAGGACAGACTGACACTACTTTATCTGGGTCAGACACAAACAGAATATACTATTAAAATCCAGGCACTGTATTTTCAAAGAAGCAGTAATGAAATACTCTATTTCTAAGAGCAGAGTGGGTAGGATAATAAAGAATCTGAAAACCATGTTGTTCAAGGAAGCAGTGAAGAAACTAGGAAATGTTTTCATTGGCAAATAGCTCAGGATGAGTTCTTGAACAACTGAAGAATCATGATATGAAAGAAGAATTAGATTTATTCTATATATCTTCAGAATGCAAACCTATAACCAGTGAGAGGAATAAACTGTGACAAGCAACAAATAATCACTTAGGAAGAACCTCGTACAATATACAGTGTTAAGTATGATGGAGGATACAAAGATAAATTGAATACACTTCTGGCCTTCTGGGAGAACTATAAAACCCTAAAAGCAGGACTTTGATAAGGCTTCCAAGTTCTGTGGAAATATGGGAAAGTGGGAGCTCAATTCTGACCAATGGGATATAGAAAGGCTTCTTGGAGGAAGTGGAATTTGAGTTAGATTTTAAGGAATGAAAAGGACTAGATAGAGATTTATTGGTCAAAGGGGCTTTCCAAACAGAGGGGGGAGCTTGAGCAATGCAGAGAAATGGAAGTGTATAAGACTACTTGAGAAAAAGTGAAAAACTGTGGATGGTTAAAGTAGAATAAAGCAGGTAGTGGGAGTATAAAAGGAGATAAAACTGGAAGAATAAGGAGAAGTTAAATTGTAGAGGACTTGAAAAACTGGAATAAGACTGCACTTTATTCTGGGTAGCCATAAAGATTTTAAAGCAGAAAAGGGCTGATATTAACCAACTTCAAGTGATTTGGAAAACTAATTAGAGAGAGTCTTTTCATCTGAATCCCTCCCCATTGGGCTCTCCAGAATTCTCTGTCCATCAGTCACTTCTCAGATTGTTCCCTTCATCTTCTTGCTTTAATGAAAACCTGGCTCTTCCCAGAAGTCAGTGCTTCGCCTATGGCTCTTTCACGTGACCCTGTCTTGCTTCACAGCCCTGGCACCAATGGAGCTTGGAAGAGTAGGTATCTTCCTTGAATCTCACTGGAACTTCATACCATTCTCCTTCCCTCTTCCCTAAACACCGCCAGCCTTGAAACTCATGTTGTCTTATTATATCACCTTCTTCCTTTATCATTGCATTCATCTGTTGCCTCCCAGGTCAGACTCTCTTATTTCTTGATGATGTTATCTCATGGCTTATCATCTTCCTAAAACTACTCAGTTCTTAATTTAGATAGATAGATAGATAGATAATGATCCTTCCCACATGCTGGCCTCTCAGTCCCTGTGAATTCTTTCCTCCAATGATCTTGCCTTCCACACCATTACATTCACTCATTTCATACCCTAGCCTAGACCTTATCATTACCAATAACAGGACAATATCCCTCCCATCCTATGATATCAGTGCCATGCATTCTACTCTGCCCAGCACCAACTACATCTGTTTTCTCCTTCTATTGCCCTTTTGGCTTCCAATTGATGTTAACAACTGCTCACTGTTCCTTGTCCTTGATGTCTTCTCTTCCCTCTTTACCAAGCTTTAATCATATAATCAATCCTTCTAATCACTTCCTTTCATGCACCTTCAATTTCCTCTCTCTCTTTTCTTACTTCCTTGGCAAAACCACAACTCTGATTAACTCCAGATCTCCACCTACTGTATGCATTCACCCATGCAGCTAAACAAGATTAGAGAAAAATACACAACTACGGCGACCAGTCTCACTTTAATTTCATGATTGTGAATCTCAAATAGGCCTTTAAGGTGGACTGGCAATCATATTTTCCACGTCCATTCTCCTCCTCCACCCCCCTCAGTTCTCTGGTGACTATTTCTTCTTGGTTCCATTTTCATTCTCTGTGATGAGCTTGCTTCCCACAGTACAGATAAAAATGACACAGTTGGAAAAGAACTTCCTAGATCCTCAAAACACATGTAACCACCTGCTAGCATCCACACGCTGCCTTCCCACATGTCATCACAGATAAAACTATTCATGATCCTCTTGTGTATAGCTCTCATCCCTTCTCACCAACTCCCACATCATGAATTCTTCCCTCTCTCCTGCATCAGGAATGATCACTGGAGATTTGCTATTTTGAAAATAAACTATCTCTTGACTTTACTTCTCTACTATTTCCCTATTTCTTCACTACCCTTCACAGCAAAATTGCTCAAAAAAGTTGTCTATATTCACAGTATCCAAATTATCTTCTTCCATTCTCTCTTAAACCCATTTCAGTAAGGGTTTCACCCCCACCACTTCACCAAAACTACTCTTAGGAAAATCACCATTGACCTCTGCATTACTAAAAATCAATAGCCAATTCTAAATCTTCATCTTATTTGACTTTTAGCAAAATTTAATTTAGATAATCATTTCTCTCTTCTTGATAAACCTTTTTTACTAAACCCAGACATGGCACTTAAGTTTTCTCCACCCTTGTTAGTCATTCTTTCCCAGCCTTCCTTGCTAGTGTTTCATCTTTTCTCTGACCTTTTACTATTGCAGTGCCCATCCCTGATGTCAGCCCTTAATCCTCACCCCTTCTCCATGTATACTTTCTCCTTTGGTCATCTCTTCCATCTCTTGGCTTTAGATATCATTTACATATCAAAAACTCTCAATGACATATCTCCTTGCCATACCAATCTCTCAAATTCCAGACACGTTTATCCTTCTATGCACATGATCTTGCTAGTTCTCAGTGTTATCAGGTCCAAAATCAAGCTTCTGATCTCAGCCCCACCTTTGCCCTCCAAGCCACTAAACCTGCTTCCCCTGCATCCTATTCAATCTCAGTTGATGCTAACCTACACTCCCATTTGCTCAGCCCCAAAAGAAAACCAAACCAAACCAAACCAAACCAAACCAAACCAAACCAAACCAAACCAAACCAAACCAAACAACCCTTGGAGTCATTCTTGGCTCTTCTTTCTCTTTTACTCCATACCCAAACCATTAGAAATCCTGTTGGCCGAACTTTTAAAATACATGCGGAAATTCACCACCATTTCTGCCACTCCTAGTTGAAGCTACCATCATACCCCGACTGGATTATTAACATGGCTTCCTACATGATCTCCCTTACTTTTTCCTTATCTCCTCATAATCTATTGTCAAAAAATGGCAAGAATGACCCTGATAATATATGTCAGATTTTGGGATTCTTCAGCTCAAAACCTTGCAAGAGCTCCCCATTATACATACGTTCAAAGTCCTTGCAATGGCCCACAAGGTCCGGGCCCAGCTGGCCCCTATGACCTCTCTGACCTGACCTCTCCCCCTCGTTCACTCCACTCCAGGCTCAGTGGCCGGAGTGCTATTCCTCAAACGACCTACTCCTACCCTAGGCTCTGTCCTTTGCTGACACTCTGATGGAATGAACTTGTCGAGACATCCACATGGCTCTCTCAGCTCCTTCCAGTCTTTGATCAAATGCCTCCTCCACAATGCAGCCTACTCTACTTTATTTAAAATTACAACATGCCATTTCATTCCCACCATCTGATTCCCTTTTTTTTAAGCCATGATACTTATCCCCTTCCTAAACACTACATAATTTGCCTATTTATCATGTTTATTTATTGTCTGTTTCCCCTAGCTTGTACGTGAACTCCACAAGGGTAAAGACCTTTGTCTCCTTCATTCACTGATGTATCCCAAGTATCTGATGAGTGCCTAGCAACCTAAAAGGACTTCAATAGATATTTTTTGAATGAAAGTCAGGTAGAACAATTAGAAAGCTATTGTAATGGTCCACGAAATACCTAATGTAGATACAGTTCAGTCCTACCCTACAATTATTTACTGGGGGTATAAAGATAAATAATTCAGAATCCCTATGCTTGATGACCTTAAAGTGGAGAGATAGATAGGTAATTTCAAAATGTTAAAAGATAGAGAAGCAAAACCTGGGCATCCTAGAAAGAATGGCACAAGCAAAGCTTGGGAGGCATGAAACAGCATCATGTATTTGGAGAGCTGAAAGCAAGGCAGTATGACTTGAAATGATGGTGCTTTTGATGTGCCAATTTAGACAGGCTACAGCCACCAGTTTTTAATCAAACACTAAGTATTGCTGTGAAGGTATTCTGTGGATGTGATTAACATCCATAACCATTGACTTTAAGAGAGATTTTCCTAGATAATGTGGGTGGGCCTGATTCAATCCATTGAAAGGCCTTAACATCAGAACTGAGGCTTCCCTGAAAAAGAAGGAATTCCACTTGTGGACACGAGCTTCAGCCTCTACCAAGAGTTCCAGCCTGCCCTTCCTGATGGCCTGCCCTAGTCAGCTCCCATATCACATAAGCCAATTCCTTGTAATAAATATCTTAATATATATCTCCTATTTGTTCTGCTTCTCTGATTGAATGCTGACTAAGTATAAGGCATAAGGGAAAAAAATTGGAGGTTGAGAAACAGCAGGGGCCACGTTAAGGGGCATTTGGTTTTGTCCTGCTAAGAGGTTTGAGCTTTACTCCTAAGTAAAGTAAAGGAGGACAAGTAATCTTTGCATGATCAGATTTGGGTTAGAAATGAATCATTCTGGATTTGGTGTAGCGGATGGACTGGGATAGGAGGCAAGAGGAAGAGGGAGATGCTGGAGGTTGGGAAACCAGGAAAGCCACCCATGAAAGAAGCAAGAGGAGAACCAGGAAAGAAGGCTGTCGTAGAAGCCAAGAGAATTGTGTTTTGGGAAGAAGTGGGTGGTCCACCCTGGTCTGGTGCATCAAAAGAGTCTGGCAAGCTCCCACCACATTGTGATAAAAGGTCACCAAGGGCCTTAAGAAACAGCTATGATGGAGTGCAGGAGCTAGAAACCAGATTGTGTTGGGTTGAACAGTGGCTGGGTAGTAAGAGAGCAGAGCAAAGAAAGGTGGGTTATTCTTTCAGAAGTTTGTCTTAGAAGGGAGGAGGAAAGTGCATCAGGAAGTAAGAATACAGTGTCAAAGGAAGATGTTTAGAGAAGTCTGAACTGAACCTTTTCGTATCTTTAGGGGAAAAAGTCAACAGTAACGGAGGGAAAAAGAGAGATAAGCAAGGCTCAGAAGAGGAGCGGTAGCGAGGCTAAAGGACACAGGTGGAAGGCTTGGCCAAGTACAGTGGGAAACCCCCTCATCTTCTGAACACTGGAGGAAACGGGAACAATCAAGGATACATTTGGACAAGGAGGAACAGGGGTCTGCAGTAATCCATGCCCAAAGACCCCAGGTTTCTCAGTGAGGTTAGGAAACAAGGTTATCTGCTGAGAGAGAGAAGATGGTCTAGAGATGTACTTGGCTTCAGTGGAAGCCATGTGTCCCCTGCCAAGACATTATAGAAAGGATTTCAGGATTGGCTGGAGTTAGACTAAATGACTTCTGAATTCCCTCACAATCTGAAGTTTCTACAAGAACCAGACAGGCAGGAATGTTGCCTTTTCACTAATGTTTCGTTAGCACACAAAACAATGCCTGGTATATGATATACACTCAATAAACAGTTGTTTAATGAATGAATGAACAAACAAGCAAATAAAACCTTTTAGTTGGAATTACATGCTGTAATATAGAATCCTTATAACATGATTAAGAAATCACAGATTTCTTAAGCTTTTCAGAAGCTGTGAAACTTAATATAATGATTTCAGTCTTTTCCCCTGACCTCAAGAGGATGTCGGCATGTCAACCCAGATAACCCAGGCTTCAAAGTGGGTATTTTTAGCTTGGACTTTTCCCTAGGCTATTTTAGAGCAAATTATCAGGAAAATGACCAAATTTCCATTCTGTTTTATTATAACACAAGCTTTCGGAACTGAGCAAGGGTTTATTCATTCCACTTTTCATTTAGATTCTATGACAGTAGGTGGAATGTAGCCTTAACCTTCTCTGATACATCAAGCTCTCTCTCCCCTTATTGGTCTTGGTGGCATTTACCACTGACGTGGAGAGAGGGGAAGGAAACTTAAATAGAAGTACTGCATAATTTGATAATCAAAATATAATGCAGCCTATGTCGGGTTGCTGCAAATACTGGGTCCCTGTTGAACTTCCCTATGCATTACCTGGGTGGAAGACTTTGGTTTTCCCATTATTGATTCCAGAAGAGCTTGCCTCCATTTTTATTGACCTTCTGCCTGGTGGGAGTGAGGAATGCCTGACCACGGGCAGGCGGCGTGACGCTGGGCGACTTGCCACACTTCGCCGTTGATGGATTTGCAAACGCTTTTCAGCCCCATGAATAGATAAACTTAAACCTGAAATGAGAAAGAGCACCATTATATTGAAGAAGCCAGTTCAGAATGGCTAAGATGCCAAGTTGTTAAGTTCTGGCACCGAATCCAGAGAACACAGGCAACTATCACTTTCAAATACTTAAAGGATACGAGTTGACACTAGAATTGTGATACCAATTGATTTCACATTATCTTATTTATTGAATGTTGTTTCATTAAAAAGTAGACGTGCTTAGTTATCAGAATAAGAATTTTATAAATAGGGATCCAATAGAATCATCTATTAAAATTCTTACATCTCAAAATCCTGGAAAAATAGTTGGCATGCTGTTTCAGGTGCTGTGAGGATTAGGAACTGTTGCTGGGGTGTCTGGAATTTCAATAAAAATTAAAAAACTTTCTCCATGGGATTCATGTGTAGATTAGTGTTGGAGAGTGAACTAGGATTATATGTTTCTGATCATGTTAGGATGATATGCATTTTAAAAGCTATTTTAGGGAAGCGGGTGTGGCTCAATGGATAGAGCTCCCGTTTGCCATATGGGAGGCCCCGGGTTTGCTTCCCGGGGCCTCCTTGTGAGGGCAGGCCGGCCCACGCGCCCGGTGGGCTGATGCAGCAAGACCTCACAACAGGAAGCGGGTGTGGCTCAATGGATAGAGCCCCCGTTTACCATGTGTGAGGCCCCGGGTTCGCTTCCCGGGGCCTCCTTGTGAGAGCAGGCCAGCCCGCGCGGTGCAGTGGGCTGATGCAGTGGGACCTCACAGCAAGGGGGAGATAAGCAGACACGGAGAAGACACACAGTGAATGGACACAGCAAACACAAGCAGCAAAGGGGGGGATAAATAAATAAATAAATCTTTAAAAAAAACGAAACAACAACAACAACAAAAAAAGCTATTTTACTCTGGAAATGTACAAATACACAAAAAGCAAAAAATAGGGGTATAATGAACCCCATATATCCACCACCCAACTTCAACAAATATCAACACTTTTCCAATCTTGTTTTGTCTATCCTACTCATTTTGTTGTTGGTTTATTTTTCGGGTGCTGGAGTATTTTTTAAAGTAAATCCCAGACATCAAGTCAATCTCATAAAAAGCAATATTGATTGCAATTGACTGAAGCATATCAAATATATTTTTAAAATTGAGTTAACAAAGATATTAAAAAAATACCTCATTGATCACTCCTGGTGGTTGCTACAGTACCAATTCATGTAAAAGCATTTAACCTGCCGTTCCTTTGCTAACTATATTTCACAGTACCCAAATAGTTGATAAGGGAAAGTTCTTCACTACAGAGGAATTCCAGCAAATAAATAAAGGTAGAATAAAAGAATTAAAAAATCATTTCTAGAAGCCTTACTTAAATATGGATGGTGACATTATTTGTCCAAAGAAGCATTGCTAGGACACAGTCAAGCTGGAATTAAACTCATGGATTATTGAATCCAGATCTAGTTCTTTAAAAAATAGAGCCAAGGAAACGGTGTTAGCCTGCTTACTGCCAGCCAGGGGGACTAGGTCAGGAATTATGTCATCTGAGAGGGGAAAGCTAAGCTGGGCTGTAACCAGATAAAGAAAACCTGGGATTTTCACCAAATTGCAGAATTTTTGATTAACAGGTTACTCTCTTGGAACTTGAAGGTAGAAATTTAGAGTTGGAAGTCACCTAATTGTGTAATTAATCTGCTGCCTTTTTCAAATGAGGAAACTGAGGCCTGGAGGGGGTAAAGCAATTGGTCTATGTATCATAAGTATTTAGAAGCTATGCCAAAAGGTCTACTACACACCCACAAACGAGCAGAATAAAAGGCCTGCTGAGATGGAATTGCAAAATTAGCAATCATGGGTCATGTCAGAAGTATGCAGAGCCAATTTAAATGTCTCTAGATAAAAAAGAATATGACCTGGGCCAATTGATAAATTCTAACGTTTCTTAAGAAAGGACGACTCACGTCAGGATGGGGTTGGTCAGCCAAGAAAGCATAGAAAAGCCAGTGTAACTGTGTGAGTAAAGATCTTCGTATGGCTAGTCAGGTACGGCAAGGATGAGTGGCACCAGAGACGTGAAAAAGAAAAGTTTATTAGTACTCACAGGTCTTAGAACAGAGAGGAGTGGCCCGCCGCAGGGGAGCACGTCAGGATGTAGGCTCAACCAAGTGGGTGCGGAGCAAAAGGTTCCAGTGGACCAGGGGACTATGCCTTTATGATGTTACATGGGTGGAGATGTAGCAGTTGGTCAAGCAATAGTGGGGATTGGGGAATTTGTATTTGACTTTCATGGGGGCACAAACCCAAGTAGGTCATGGGGAGGAGAGGAAGACGCTGTTTATCTTGTATAGCAGGTGTCAGGGGTGGTCACCGAGAGACCCAATAGCAGGGTCTGAGATGCTGACGTTTCACGACAGCACAAAGCCTCTAGGTTAGTTTAATTCACTACAGGAACACAGACAAACATGCGCAGTGCCCACTGAAGCAACAGCCTCAAAGTGGAAAAGATTAATACTGATCAAGGAAAAGCACCTGTTAAAAATAAAAAAAGGATTCATGTGTACTACTGGGAGGGCATAGATATGAGGAAGGCTGGTATGTTACATGGGAATTTGGGAGGAAAGCCATGATGCCAGAGAAATCCATCTTGCTCCTCCAAGAAGCAAGAGTCCTCAGGGTTGTAGTTAAAAGGTCTGGCCCATCAGAGATCTCACACAGGGCCAAGTTCAGTGGGAGAAAGAAATAGATACATAAATAGCACATAAAATAGCAAATATGCCCCAGACATTTGGAAACATTAACATCTGTAGAAGACTCCTGAGACACATGTTCAGAAATGAATTGCCAGCAAATAAACTGTATTATCTAATTTGTTATTGATTATTATAGACAAAACTACTGACACTATCTATTAAATGCCAGGCACTGTGCTAGATATTGATCATTATACCATTAATACCTCGCCACAGGTCTAAAACACAGACTTGGCATCCATATTTTACAGATGAGACACCTGAGAGATTGTTACTTGTCCAAGGTTATGCAGAAAGTGATTAACTAGAATTTCCCTCTATACCATGTAGCCTGATGAATTAAACACCAATATACAGACTAATAGTTGTAAGTCTATAGTGGTTCTGAAATTATTAACTGATATACATTAAGGCAGGGTTTGGAATGGATAATATGCTGACACTCATTTGACCCCCAACACCTATAGAGCCATCTTTTCACCCTTTCCCATGCTTGGCTCATCCATGCTGAAATGACCACCCATCAAACACCTTAGTCTTCAAAGCCACCTTCCCTACTTGGTCTGACTTTTCTCTTGAGAAACTAAATGAGTCTAGCAGAAACACAATAAACGTTTACTATTTTGATAACCAAAAACCAAGCTCAAATGTCCTTTAAGTGCCCCATAAGTTTCCTTAACTTCTAAAAATTCTAAACCTAAAACATAAGCAAAAATTGTTTGGTGTTTTCCCCCTCTGGCTCTCTTCCAAAGTGCATGCACTCTGGTTGCGCTGCACAGAAGAAGTTTGCCTGTGTAAAATTGATTTGCTTCCATCTAAATGTCATTACTGTGATTCAGAAGAGCTGTGTACCATAGGAACATCTGTAGTTCTGTCAGTGTTTTATAACTTGCAGCACTTGTGCGTATGTGTCACAATACTCCCTTTGTCATTACTTAGGTAAATTACTTTTCAAACTACTGAGAAACCATGTTTTGAATGTCACCACCATGGGCAAACCACAAGACTCACCTATACATAATTAAGAAAAAACAATCTTAATTGGAAAGGGATATGTATTTCTAGTTTTCTCTTTTACTCGGATTTAACTACAAAGGGGAGAAGAAACCCAACGTTTCCCATTCCCAAAACACAGGCCAAAGTGGAGGTATCCATGGATATTCGTGGCCTGGGTTTACTTTCCCAAACTTTCTAGAGCCTTTTCTAATATCCTCTCTTTTACGGTGCAAAGAACAATTGTTCTTTACAAAATCAGCTGATACCCTCCATATCTTAGGGAGGAAAAAGCTCATGCACAGAGAATGCACAAGCAAAAGGAGCACCTCATTTGTCGTTAGCTTAGGCATGTTCCCATTGGAGGGGATGGAATTTGTGCGGCTTCAGTGACGTGTGCTCAGATGGACCCAGAACAAATGGATTCTGAGGAACTCAGCATCAGGAGTGGTGGGTAATGGAATGTGGGCACAGTCCAGGGGGCAGTCACACATGCTGAGATCTGATTTAGAGAGGACACTTCCAGAGGCCTAAAGATAGAGCACTGCTTCATCTCAGTAGGCTAGATGAGAGGAATTGCTACAGTTGAGCCCTCCTCCATCATACCAGGTCCTTGGGCATGTCCCTTTTCCCCTCCATTTGGCATCCCCACATTGTGCCAAGCTATGTGACAGATTGGCATCAGCATGTTACACAAATCTGGCGGTACCAACACATCAAAACCAGGAAGAACTTCCTGCCAAGAAGTTTTTTGTAATTTTGTGAGAGTTGTCTGTCTAAAGCTCTTAAAGTTCTTAACCTTTTTTGATCCATGAACCCCTTTGCCAGTCAGGTGAAAACCACGGACCCCTTACTAAGTCCACACTATACTGTGTACTATTTAATAAATATATCACATTCACATCAACATGTTCCCACAAGAATAATGATTTTTTAAAATTTATTGAAGTATATCACTCATACATGAACATACATACACAGTAAGTGTATAGCAATAGTTGTGAACTTACAAAACAAACATGCATAGCATCATACAGGGCTCTCATACCTCACCCTACCACCAATACCTTACATTGTTGTGAAACATTTTTAACTAATGATTAAAGAGCATCCTCAAAATATTACTACTAACAAAAGTATTTCCCCCCAACCCACCCTATCATTATTATTTTTATACATGAACATATATAAACAATAAGTGTATAGAAAAAGCTGTGAACTTACAAAGCATTCATAACATCATATAGGGGTCCCCATACATCAACCTTCCACCAACACCTTGCATTGTCGAGAGACATTTGTTACAAATTATGAAAGAATATTATCAAAATCTTACTACTAATTATAGTCCTTATCTTTGGCGTATTTTTCCCCCAACCTACCCTATTATTATTTTTTAAATATATTTTTATGACAGAAGTTGTAAACTTACAAAACAATCATGCACATGTGCAGATTATGGAGATAATATCCGATTATTACCAGGTCCATAGCATATATTTGGCACACATTTTCCATACACCCCCGTTATGAACACAGTACTTCTTTGATATAGATGCAAGAATATTATATTATTACTGTTAAGCACAGTCCATAGGTCACTCCAATTGTATTTTTCCCATGCTTCTCCTCATTCCCACCACCCTGCAATACTGATGTACATCTGCTCTTGCTCACAAAGGACATTCTTGCATCTGTACCATCAACCACAATTCTCATCCACCTCTGGGTTTACTGTGCTATTCAGTCCCTAGATTATTCTCTAGCTTTCTGTCAATTGGCATTTATATCCCTAGACTACCATTTTCAGACACATCCCTATTTATAAACCAGCTGTTACTCACTATAATGTGTTACTATCAACACTGTACATTTTCACACTTTAAAAACCTCTACATACATTAAATATCAGAAGTCCATCTCAGTCCTCCTCTTATTGCCTTTAAGAATCCACCACCTACCACCAGGTCTTGAAGATATTTTCCTACATTGTCTTCTAGAAGCTTTATGGTTCTTGCTTTTATATTTAGGTTTTTGACTCATTCTGAGTTAATTTTTGTATAAGATGTGAGATAGGGGTCCTCTTTCCTTCTTTTGCTATGGATATCCAGTTTTCTCAGCACCATTTGTTGAATGGACTGTTCTGCCCAAGCTGAGTGGGTTTGACAGGCTAGTCAAAAATCACTTGACAATAGATGTGAGGGTCTGTTTCTCAACCATCAATTCGGTTCCATTGGTCTATGTGTCTGTCTTTACGCCAGTACCATGCTGTTTTTACCACTGCAGCTAGGTAATATGACTTAAAGTCTGGATATGAGAGTGCTCCAACTTCACTTTTCCTTTTTAAGATGTTTGTAGCTATTCGGGACCCCTTATCTTTCCAAATAAATTTGATAATCATGTTTTCCATTTATTAAAAAATGCATTGAATCTGTATATCAATTTGAGGAGAACTGACATCTTAATGATATTTAGTCTTCCAATCTGTGAGCATGGAATGTTTTTCCAATTATTTAGGTCTTTTTAAACAAAATTTATTTTAACAATGAGTTGTAGTTTTCTGAATACAAGTGTTTTACATCATTGGTTAGGTTTATTCCTGAATATTTGGGTTTTATCTGTATTTCACCACTCTTTTGACACTTTTAGTTACTTTTATTGATATAATCTTCATTTCTAGACTCTCTCCCAGGCCTCTCTCTCCTGCCTTTTCATTTCAGGCTGTAGCACACCCTTTAGTACTTCTTGCAAAGCAGGTCTCTTGGTTACAAACTCTCTCAGTTTCTGTTTATCTGTGAATATTCTAAACTCGCCCTCATTTCTGAAAGATAATCTTGCTGGATATAAGATTCTTGGCTGGAAATTTTTCTCTTGCAGTATATTAAATATATTATACCACTGTCTTCTTGCCTCCATCGCTTCTGGTGAGAAATCAGCACTTAATCTTACTGGGTCTCTCTTATATGTTATGCATTGCTATTCTCTTGCTGCTCTCAGAATTCTTTCTTTGTCTTTGGCATTTGGCATTCTGATTAGTATGTGTCTTGGAGTTGGTCTATTTGGATTTTTTAGGATAGAAGTATATTGTGCTTCTTGGACATGATATCTATGTCCTTCAATAGGGTTGGGAAATTTTCTACCATTAATCTTCAAATATTCCTTCTGCCCCTTTTCCCTTCTCTTCTCCTTCTAGGACACCCATGACACGTATGTTTGCACGTCTCTTGCTGTCGTTTAGTTCCCTGAGACCTTGTTTGAGTTTTTCCAAACTTTTCTTCATCTGTTCTTTTGTATGTTCACTTTCAGAGGCCATTTCTTCAAGCTCACCAATCTTTTCTTCTGCCTCCTCAAATCTGCCATTATATGATTCCAGTGTATTTTTAATTTCATTTATTGCACCTTTCATTACCATAAGATCTGCTATTTTTCTGTGTATGCTTTCAAATTCTTCTTTGTGCTCATCCAATGTCTTCTTAATATCTTTAATTTCTTTAGCCATCTCATTGAATTTATTAAGGAGATTTGCTTGAACATCTATAACTAGTTGTCTCAATTCCTTCATGTCATCTGGAGGCTTATCTTTTTCCTTTAACTGGGCCATAACTTCCTGTTTCTTGGTGTGGATTGTAATTTTTTGTTGGTGTCTTGGCATCTGGCTTACTAGAGCATTTTTATTCTGGGTGCAGTTTTTCTCTTTAGTTTAGGGCTTCCTGCCCTTTCTCCCTTGCTGGTTGTGTAGTAGGAGCCAAGGATGTAGTTGGTGCTATAAGCTGTGGATGCTCAAGCTGCCCTCATTGCCCCAACGACCAATGAAGCTTCTCCCAACTTTCTCCTTTGCCAGGGGTAGGGACACAGCTACAGCTGGGTGGAATAATCCAACTCATGCAGGCCTAGACTGTAGTTGCCCAGATAGACTGATGGAGCTTCAAGCCCATTTCTCCCCTGCCTGGGGTGGGGATGGAGCTGCAGGTATGGGCAGCAATCTATGCAGTGCAGTTCCAAGATGACCACAGTTGCCCCGGTAGACTTCCGATTGTTCAGTCTATGCCCGCCAAATGTACCTGCAGTTACCTGGATAGGCTGGGGCAGAGCCCGCCATCTTTCTCCCTGCTAGAAGTGGGGCTGAAGCCTAGGCTAGGGCTGCAGGCCAATCTGGGTGAAAGAAACAAGTTTCTACTGTCACTGTGATTTTCAGTCAGCCCAGCTTCCTCTCATGCTGGGGGTGGAGTCAAAATGGCGGCTACCGGCCTCCTTCTGACTTGGACAGGCTCAAGCTTTAGCTGTTCTTAGGGTTATTATACTTTAGCCAGCCAAATTTACTAATCAGTAGCTGAAATCAGTGGCCAATGGTCTCTTCCTGCCCTGTTTTTGGGAAATGGAGCTTCCAATTCCTGCCACAGAATAGGTCCTGGGGTGGCTTGTGCTGCCAAAGTAGGATGATCACCAGCCTCTGTATATGGCCCGCAGTTTCCCGGAGGGGCTGGCGCAGCTCCCCCCAGCTTCCTCCCTGCCTGAGGTGGGCCTGGGGCTTAGGCTAGAGCGGCAATCTGATCTAGATGGAAAGAAGGGGGTCCCTACCAGCACTGTGATTTTCAGTCAGCCGCACTTCCCCTCGTGTCAGGCGCAGAGTTAAGATGGCGGCCACCGGCCTCTTTCTGACTTGGACAGGTTCAAACTTTAGCTGTTCTTAGGATTATACTTTAGCCCACTGAATTTACTAATCAGTAGCTGAAGTTGGTGCCCAACGGTCTCTTCCTCCCCCATTTTTAGGAAGTGGAGCTTTCAATTCCACCCGTGGAATAGCTCCTGAGGCGGCTTGTGCCTCCAGTGGAGGATGGGCACTGGCGTCCAGGGCATGGAGTGCTCTACTTACGAGTCTTCTCTGCAGATGGGCAGTCTCCTCCTTCCATTCTTTCAAGGATATTGCAGGATGCACTTCTGGTCTCCTGGAGCCCCCCAAACAAGTACTTTAAATAGCTCTGGGTAATTACTAACTGCCCTGTAGCAGGAGTTGATTCTAGGAGTTCCTTACTCTGCAGCCATCTTGCTGGTTGTTTACGGCCAACTAGTTCAAGAATAATGTTTTTCTGAATTTCAATTCAAGCTCACAGACCACTTGTTAAGAACCCCTGGTCTAAAGCCACACTGACTTGGCATTAAAGCTCTTAGAGACCAAAATGCTAATGACAGAAATAAGATTACCCAGATTTACCTTTTGGCTCAATGTCTATATGAGGAATCTAAAGAATCAGAAAGGATAAGATCTTGCAAGAAGGCTTAACCAGTGCTATTTGAATTCAAATAAAGTGCTACATATAAATTACTGGTGTTTTCTCTCCCTCAATTGCACTTCTCGATTCTTTATGGTCTTTTTGTAAATTCTTCCTCCCCTGCTGCTTGGGTTGATTTACAGTCTCCTTTTTTATCCCTGCTATGGAATTCTACTAGAAGGACTGCATTTCAGGAAACCATGGTGGCAGATTAGATTATTGTCCCCAGTTCTTCACACCCTCTCTCTGCCATCTGACCTGCCAGTGCTTCTTAGTAGAGAGGGAAGGTGTATTCCCTGCTCCACTGATTGGGCGCTTGGTCATCACAACCTGTTTTGGCCAATGGGATTTTAGTGGACATGATGAAAGCAGAGACTTGAAATGAACTTGCATTGTTTTGACTTGGTGTCTTGTGTGTCTGCCTTCACCTTGAGAAGAACATGCCCCAGTAGCCACAGGTCCAAAGATGAGACACCTGGAACAGACCCAAGCCTGGCCTGTGGCCTGGAGCCAAGCCCTACTAAACCTAGCCAAGATCGGTCAACCACAAGCTGACCTGAAGACACCTGAACAAAAAGGACAAATGTTCCTGGCATGGCCCACTGAGATTTGGGGGTTGTTGGTACACAGCAGAAACAACAAACACAGCCCCTGTAACAGTCTTTATAAGGTTAAAATGAAATAGTACTAGAGCTTACAGTTTGGTCAGAAGTGGTGAGTTTATAAACAAAACTCCCTCTTTCTTGCCTAAAATGTTTTCCTTCAGAAATCCATTCCAAGACATTCTTTTAGAATCAGCTCATTCATCATCCTTCTGAAGAAACACTCCTTACCCCAAACCTTGTATCCTGCCCCTACCCGCTGTATTCTGTTAGCACCTGGTACATTACCTGTATCAAGCATATCCACCGGTACTGGAAGTGTCTGAATACGTGTTCCTCCAACTGGGAGCAGGGACTGTGTCTTATTTAATGCCTATCGCATTGCATGGCCCATAGTAGGGATAATATAAACCTCTCTAGAAAGGAACAGAGGAAGGGAGGGACAAGTTTGGAAGAGCGGGGAATAGGGAACTGAACTCCTTATAATCCCTCAAATTCTACGTATTTGCTTTGTTGATTTTGTTGGGAGAGTATCTGGGAGTTCACTGGCTGAGAAGGGGTCTGAGACCACTGAAGTGGGTAGGAGTGAGGGGAAGTTGTAACTCAAGAGAGCCATGAACATCTTGGCCATCTTTCCACCCTCCTTCCCTGCTTTCACAAGCCCAAAATTTAACATCCACAGTGAAGAAATTACCTGTGTGAGATATTTAAAGAGTTGATTTAAGATTCTTAAAAATGATGCTATTCAGTCTTAGTGAGGACATAACAACACTGCACTAAGAGACACCGCTATCTCACAATTTACAATTTGACAAAACTCCTAAAAGCTCATGCTCACATAGGAATATTTCTCTCTATAGAGCTTTAATTAATTTCAAATTCCAACTAAATATTATTTCTTACTTCTTAAAAATAGGATCATACCCTTGGGCTCAACAACACTTCTAGGAAACTACCCCAAGAAAATTATCAGCGATACTAAGACTTACATAGAAAGATGTTCCAGTCAGAATTTTTGTAACATAGGGGAGCAATAAAGTGAT
>JAQZBX010049958.1:0-19785 GCA_029593785.1 Cabassous unicinctus | reverse complement strand
ACGCTGTCTCCCACACAGATTTGCATGTTATATGCTGATGTAAAATGACCTATATCTGTCATTGTAATGTCACTCAGGATAATTCCCAAGTCCTGAAAAAGCCTCTGTATTACAATTGCTTTTCTCTTCCTTGCCCCCAAAGCATCCAGCGGCCACTGGCTCCACCTCACTGTTGTAATTTCTTCCATTGTTTGAATCACAATATGTCTACAACAGAATACCATTAAGTCCACTCTAGTCCATAGCTCTTCCCCCAAACGTGAGGAGTTTGGGATGGTGATGTCCACTGCACCTCCAAGTGAGAGGGGGCTTTCTGTTGTGGTTCTGAGACACCACATTTTTTCATTAACACACAACTTAAGGGTGTCAATTTCTATTCTATGTATTTTGTTTTTTTTTCTGTTTTTTTTTTATTAATATTAACTATTTTTTCAGCCCTTTCTTTACTCTTTCTCTCCCTCCTCATCATTCTAGCCTTCCAAATCATTAAATATATATTCCTCTATTTGGTTTCCCAGTCCATTGTAGGTACTCCACTTTTTTCCCTATTACTCTGCGCTGCCTCCATGAGCTAAATATTCATTTCACTAAATCTTATACAGCCCTTCTTCTAACTTTCATTAATATTAGTATTATCCTTCTTCCTTTCCCACATCTTTTGATTCCTCTGGCCCTAATCTTTTGAATGCAAGGGAACACAGAAAGAAGCAAGGAAATAAAATAAAAGAAAAAGTGTCAAAGAGAAAACTTAACACACGCATAGAACCACCAGCTAAATAAAACTATACAGCAGAGAGAGAAGCTAATCAACTGGCTAAACTCATCAAGATAAAATGAGTCTAGAGGGCAACAACAAATTACAAACCACACTCAGAAACAGGAAGACATGGACCAGTTCAATGAACAAACTAAAAACCAGGAACAGATGCAGAACATTGAACAACTAATCAAAGCTTTCCAAACAAATATCACCGACCAAATTAATGAAGTGAAGGAAAAGATTAAGGATATTAAGAAAACACTGGGAGAACATACTGAAGAAATTGTAAACATACATAAAAAGGTAATGGATATGATGGTGATCAATGGCACGATCTGAGAAATAAAAAAAAAATGCTGGATTCACATAACAGCAGATTAGAATAGGCAGAAGAAACACTTAGTGATGTGGAAGACAATACATCTGAAATCAAACAGATAGTAGAACAGATAGACAAAAGGATAGAAAAAATCCATGAGGGACTCAGGTATTTAACTGACAACACAAAATGCACAAACATATGCATTATGGGCACCCCAGAAGGAGAAGAGAAGGGAAAGGGAACAGAAGGAGCGTTGAAGGAAATAATAGTATTATATCTTGTTCTTTGTTTCCTGGTGTTATAGTCCTAGGCTATTGATATCAATGATAGCTTCATAAAAATTTCAAAGATCATTTCATATATGTGCATTAGGACAATGCAAAATGCATATAAGTGAGGTATTCGAAAATTAAAAGATATCTATTATACATATTAGTTATTTTTTTATTTTTAAAGCTGCTTTAGATTGCATAAATGTTACATAAAAATATATGGGGGGGGGGAACGGATGTGGCTCAAATGGCTGGGCATCCGACTCCCATATGGAGGGGCCTGGGTTTGATCCCTGGGACCTCCCAGTAAAAACAAAACAAAACAAAACAAAACAAAATATATATATATATATATATGAGATTCCCATATCCCTTGCCCCCCACAAATTCCCACATTAACAACATCCTTCATTAGTGTGGTACATTTGTTATTATTGATGAACCTATATTGAAGTCTTGCTACTAACCATGGAGTATAGTTTACATTATAGTTTACACTCTGTCCTGCACAATATTGTATATTATGAAAAAATATATAATGACCGGTGTCTGTCATTGCAACATCATGCAGGACAATACCAATATCCTGAAAATGCCCCCATATTACACCTATTCTTCCCTCTTCCTCCCCTCAGAACTTCTAGTGGCCACTGCATTTATATTAATAATAGAATTTCTTCCATTGCTAGAACAATAATTTTATAATAGAATAATAAAAAGTTTATTTAGTCCTTTGTTCATTCCCCAATCATGAGGATGAGGAGAGTGTTGGGTAAAAGATCAGACACCCTCTGGGGATTTTCAGGTCTGAGGTCAAGCCTACAATGTTGGAAATGTTCTTTTGACAAATATGGCATGGAAGGTTTACTGGTGTAGGGGTCAGGTGTGGGGGTTATACAGAATAGGGCCCTCATGGGGCAGGATTCTACAGAATATCTAAGTGTTCATTTTTTCATAGTGTGTTATATCAGTGGTTGGAGACCCACATGATAAACAGAAAATATTTAACCCTCTTCCTGGGGAGTCCTGATATGTTCTCAAAGAGAGGGACAAGAATCCCTTGAGAACATAGGCAGTTCCTAATATAAGAAAACAGACCAATATGTGAAGCCCTCAATATTATTGCAAGTAACTATGTATCTTATTCTTCAAAAAGTGAAAATTAGCAGTTACCATAGGTCCTGAGGGGAGCAGAAGGGAAGAAAAGAATAGATGGAACATAGGGCATTTTTAGGGCATTAGAATTGTTCTGCATGATATTGCAAAAATGGATAAAGGAAATATTAAATTTCATCACAACCTATAAAGTGTATGGTCCAAAATGTAAAACACAATTTAAACCATTGATCATGGTTAGTGCCAATGCTTCAATATTTGTACAATTGTAACAAATGTACATTCCACATGTAAAATGTTACTAATAGGGGAGAGTGGAAAAGGGTGTGGACACTGAGTATGTGAGTATCTCCTGTATTCTCTATGTGACTCTTGCATAACCTAAGCTTCTTTGAAGATAAAATGAAAAAAAATAAGACCCTGGGGGAATGTAAGGAAGAAAATGTCACTGTACATATAGGACAACCGATATTAGAGTGATGAAAGATACACTATCTATTTTTTTCTTATTTCAATTTTTAATATTTTTTTGCATTTTATTTGTTATTTTAAATACTATTATTATCTCATATTCTTTTTTATTTTGTTTGGCTATTTTTTTGACTTTGTTTTTTGAAAGATTTTGCATCATAGAAGAATCACAACTGTGCAGGGTATGATCACTGCTAAAGGGTGTTGGTGAAGGTGGGATGTATGGGGACGGGATCACCTGGTACTTGCCTCTAAAACATATGAATATGTACAAATGTTAATGGGGCATTGCGTTGGTGGGAGGAGACCCAAAGAATAACCCAAGGAATATTGAATTCCCATCAAAGCAAGTACTGTTACATTCTGTTTAGGGTGGCAAAAATGCCCTGAGTACATGAGCAATACATAGTTAATAAAGACAGACCCTTGATATTGATGATTGTACTTATGAACTTTTCTTGTGTAATTGAAACTTAGCCTAGTTTCAGTCTTCAAGATTCATCCATGTTATCCCATGTGTTAATACTGCATTCCTTCTTACAGCTGAGTAATATTCCATTTTATTATCTACACAATTTGCTTATTCATTGATCTATTGATCAATGAATAATCCCAGAAGTGGGATTGCTGGATCATATGGCAATTTTATACTTACCTTCCTGAGAAATCACCAAACTGTCCTCCACAATGGCTAAACCATTCTACATTCCTACCAGTAATAGATGAGCGTTCCATTTTCTCTGTTTTTAATAGTCAC
The DNA here is from genome assembly GCA_029593785.1 of Cabassous unicinctus. NCBI lineage: Eukaryota > Metazoa > Chordata > Mammalia > Cingulata > Chlamyphoridae > Cabassous > Cabassous unicinctus. The sequence continues at coordinate 16,087 of JAQZBX010049958.1, read as the reverse complement.
CAGACAAAGAGTTGTAAGATGATATCTCATTGTAGATTTGATTTGCAGTTCTGTAATAGCTAGTGAAGCTGAGTATCTTTTCATGTTCTTTTTGGCCATTTGTATTACTTCTTGGGAGTAGTGTCTATACAAATCTCTTGCCCATTTTTAAAATAAGTTGACTTTTTATTTTTGAGATGTAGGATTATTTTAATATATGCTGGATATTAGGCTGTTACCATATACAATTTTACCAAATATTTTCTCCCATTGAATAGGCTGCTTTTCACTTTCTGACAAACCCCTCTGAAATGCAAAGCTTTTTTTTTTTTCTTTTTAATTTTGAGGAGGTCATATTTATCTATTTTATCTTTCATTGCTTGAGCTTTATGTGTAAAGTTTGTAGGGCCATTTCCTACTACGAGATCTCATAGATACTTCCCTACATTATCTTCTAGGAGTTTTATGTTATTGACGCTTATATTTAAGTCTTTTATTGATTTAATTTAATATTTATAGGGTGTGACATGGTGATCCTTTCTCATTATTTTGGATATAGATATCCAGTTTTCAAAGCACCATTTGTTAAAGAGGCCATTCTCTCCTAGTTGAGTCAGCTTGGAAGCCTTGTTTAATATAAGTTGACTGTATATGCGATTATCTATATCAGAACTCTCAATTCAGTTCCTTTGGTCAATATATCTATCCCTGTGCCAATACCATGTAGTTTTGATCACTGTAGCTTTGCTTTAAGATCAGGTAGTATGAGTCCCCCAATTTCATTTTTCTTTTTCAATGTATTTTTTGGCTATTCAGGGTCACTTGCAAAGAAATTTCATAATTATCATTTCCAATTCAGTAAAAAGTGATGTTGTAATTTTTATTGGGATTGCTTTAAATCTGTAAATAAAATTGGGTAGGACAGATATTTTAATGATACGTAGTTTTAAAATCCATGAACATCAAATATTCTTCCATTTGTTTAGGTATTCTTTGATTTTCTTTAACAATTTTGCAAAATTATCTATGTAATAGTCCTTACATATTTGGTTAAGTTTATTCCTAGATGTTTGATTCTTTTATTTGCTATTGTAAATGGAATGCTTTTATTGAAATCCTCCTCAAAATTGTGTACAGAAAAGCTACTAAATTTGCATGTTGATCTTACCACTTTTTCTGCATTTGTTATCAGGTCTTGAAGCTTTATTGTAGATTTTTGGGGGCTTTCTATGTACAGGATCATGTGATTTACAAATAGTGAAATTTTAATACTTTCCTTTGGATTTTAATGTCTTTTAAATATTTTTCTTGCCTTAGTGCTTGAGCAAATACTTCTAACAAAATGTAATATAATAGCAGTGACAGTGGGCATGCTTGTCTTTTTTCTTGACCTTTGAGGGAATACCTTTATTAACTCATCATTGAATATGATGTTAGCTTTGGGTTTTTCATATAAACCTTTGGTCATTTTAAGGAAGTTTCTTTGTATTTCTATCATTTGAAGAGTTTTTTTATCAAGAAAGGATGCGTATTTTGTCAAATTCTTTTTCTGTATGTATAAAGATGATCATGTGATTGATTATCTTATATTGAAACATGCTTGCATATTAGGGGTGAAACCCAGTCATGGTCATGGTGTATAATTACTTTGATGTGTTAATGAATATGATTAGCAGGTATTTTGTTGAGGATTTTAGCTTCTTGGTTCATTAGAGAGAATGGCCAGTGGTTTTCTTTTCTTGTGGCATCTTTATGTGGCTTTGTTATTAGGGTGATGATGGGATCATAAAATGAGTTAGGTAATGTCCCACCTACTTCTATTTTTTGGATGAATTGAAGAAGGTTTTGTTGTTAGTTCCTCCTGGAATAATTAGTAGAATTTAGATGGGAAGCCCTCTTGTCCTATGCCCTTCTGAATTGAGAAATTTTTCATGATTAATTCAGCCTCATTACTTGTGATTGCTCTGTTGAGTTTATCAATTTCTTCTTTCATCAATGTAGGCTGTTTGTGTTTTCTAGAAATTTGAACATTTCATCAAATTTATCCATTTGTTGGAATACAACTTTTCAAAGTATCTTCTTATGATATTCTTTATTTTGGTGGGATCACTGGTGATATCCCCTCCCTCATTTTTAATTTTATGTTTTTGCATCTTCTCTCTTTTTTATATTGTTAGCTTAACTAAATGACGGTCAATTTTATTAATCTACTTCAAGCAGAAGAAGTTTGTTTAATTTTTTTTTTAATTCTGATTTTCATTTAGCTCGGCTCTAATCTTTATTTCCTTCTTTCTACTTGCACTGGGATTAGATTGCCATTTTTTCTAGTTCCTCCAGATGCTTATTTAGTTCTTCAATTTTATCTGTTTTTTAATAGGCCTTTTTGGCTATAAATTTCACTCTCAGCACTGCTTTTGCTGCATCCCATAGGCTTTGATATGTTGTGTTTTCATTTTCATTCATTTCAAGCTAGTTACTTATTTCTTTTGCAATTTTCTCCTTTACACATTGATTGTCTAATAGTGGTTTGCTTAACTTCCATATCTTTATGCCTATTTTGGTTTTCTGCCCCTTATTGATTTCCAACTTCATTCCACTGTGGTCAGAAAAATTACTTTATATAATTATAATCTTTCTGAATTCATTGAGAGTTGTTCTGTGACCTAGTGTGTGCACTTGAGAAGATTGTGTATTCTGGTGTATTTGTGTGTAATGTTCTGTATTTTTCTGTTAGGTCTAGATCCTCTAACATAATATTCTATGGCTCTGTTTCTATTCTGATCCTCTGTTGATATGTGCTATATAGTGTTGATAATGTTGGATTAGTGTTCCCCACTATAATTGTAAGGATATCTTTTACTCTACTTATTTTTAACAATGTTTGCAACATATATTTTGGCACACACTGGTTACATGTACAAGTGTTTATGATTGTTCATTCTTCTTGATAGAGGACATCTTTTATTAATATATAGTGTCTTTCATTTTCTCTTAGAATATTTTTGATTTAACATCTATTTTGTATGATATTAATATAGCTACTCTGCCATTCTTTGGTTATTGTTAGCTTGTAAAATGGTGTTTTAACCATTCACTTTCCAACTCCTTGCATCCATGAATCTAAGGTGAGTTTCTTGTAGAAAGGATATAGATGGGTCATATTTCCTTTTTCATTCTTCTTTTCTCTATCCTTTTATTGGAGAGTTTAATCCATTAACATCCAATATTATAATTCTCAAGGCAGTACTTATATTAGCCATTTATTCTTTCAGGTTTTATATGCCATATTTCATTTATATTTCTCTTTTTATCTTTTAAGTTATTCTTAATAATAATCTTCAATTTTTACACTCCTCCAAGCCTCTTTCTCCTGATTTTTCCTTTCAACCTGCAGAACTCCCTTTAGTATTTCTCGAAGGACAGGTTTATGTAAACAAACTGTCTTATTTTTGGTTTATCTGTGAATATTTTGAACTCTTGCTCATTATTGAATGCCAGCTTGACTTGATGCATAATTCTTTGATGACAGGTTCTTTTTTTTTAATCTTTTAGCACCTTAACTATTTCATACTGCTGCATTATGGCCTAGATTGTTTTAGATAAGAAATCAGTGCTTAATCTCATCGAGAATTCCTTATATATCATGGAATTGTTTTCTCTTGCTGCCTTCCTTATTCTCACTTTTTCTTGAGTGTTTGACAATTTGGTAAGTAGATGTTTTGGGAGTAGGCCTGTTGGGATTTATCCTGTTTGGACTGTACTGTGCTTCCTGGATATGTACATCCATGTCCTTCAGAAGAGTTTGAAAATTTTCAGCCATTATTTCCTCTAACACTACTTCTGCCTCCTTTACCTTCTGTCTACCATTTGGATGCATATAATACATAGGATTGTGTGTTTCTTGTCATTCACTGCTGATTTTTTTTAATCTTTCAATCTATCTGTTCTATTATGTGTCTAATTTGTGATGTACTATCTTTGAAATCACTAATTCTTTCCTCTGCCTGTTCAAATTTTCTGTTATGTGCTTCCAGCATATATTTTTACATTTTTAAAAATATTTAAAGTTACTTTAGATTACATAAATATTACATAAAAAATATAGGAGATTCCCATTTGCCACACTTCATACTCCTCCCACACTTTCCCACTTTAACATCTCTCATTAGTTTGATACATTTGTTAGAGTTGAGGAACACATATTGAAGCATTGCCACTAACTGTGGATTATATTTTGCATTATAGTTTACACTCTGTCCTGCACAATTTTGTACATTATGACAAAATATATATGACAAAATATACAATGACCTTGACCCATCATTGCAACATCATGCAATAAATTCCAACATCCCAAAATGCCCCCATATTACATGTATTTTTCCCTCTCCTTCCACTCAGAACCTCCAGTGGCGACTGCCTCCACATAAATGAAAAATGTTCTTCCATTGCTAGAATAACAATAAGCCTATAGTAGAATAATAGTAAGTCCAATTTAGTCCATTGTACATTCCACGATCTTGGAGATTTAGGGATGGAGATGCCCAGTCTTCCTCTAATTGAGAGGTGCCTTAGATCTCATGGGAAAGATGGATGGGACTATCTTGCTTGCACTTGCAGACACTCTCTGTTCCTTCAGATAGGCTTGTCCATCATTACCTCTTGTTATTTATCTTGGGTGAGTCCAATGAACTGGAGAATAGTAGTGGCAACTCTGATGAGTTTCAGGGACCAACTGGCAAATGGATAGACCAAAGATGTAAGTCTCTTGGACGCACACTTATCAAATATAGTACTAAATATAGGTTCATATAGAAGGGACAGAACAGTGATGTATAGGGAAACCACAAATAAGTCAATCTGTCACATTAGGGAGCATAAATTCCAAAGTAAGGACCACTGGCAGGGTGCCAAAATCCTGACCTTTCTTCCTTGGCTTTAGTGTCTGGATGTCTCTAGAGCCCTAATGAGCCTGCCATTTGAGGCAAAATTTACTGTGGCAGTCAAGGAGATCCTGCTGAGAAGTGCATAAGTGTAACCTCTGGATTGACCTCCCAACTCACTTTGAAATCTCATAGCCATAAATACTCATTTGTATTTACAATTTCCCTTTCTTGGTCAAGGTCTTTTTCCACATGCATTGCTAGTTGGCACTTGGTAATAATCCTTTGATGGCAGGGAGTCTTATCTCTAGCAGTCATTTCCCATGCTGCAGGGAAGGTACTGTATTTATATGCTGAGTCTGTCTTAGAGAGAGGCCATATTTGAGCAACAAGGAAGCCCTCATGAGCTAAATCTTAGGCAATATATAATACTGTTTCAAATTCAAAAGAAAATATTCATAAGTATAAGGATCAATATAAAGTGTCCATCACAATGTTCTGTCCTCCTTCACTAAGCACAACCCCTGTACTCAGGGGATTCTTACTGTCCCATTAGAGAATATAGCAGAGTTCCACAGGATGGAAATTTTATATGCTTTCTGTTATTGTGTATATCCCCACCCACCCTGACAATACCACATGAACACTTGAACACATTCATATGCCTTAAAGGTGTGCCCCAGGTGAAGTATTTTTTCTTTGGAAAATTTTCAATTCAAATCACTTGTCCATTTTTAAAATGGTTTGATTTACCTTTTATTTTTGAGATATAGATTTTCTTTATATATGTTGGATATTAGGCCCCTATGAGATATATCATTGCAAAATATTTTCTAAAATTGATTAAGGTGCCTATTCTCTTTCTTTCTAAACTCTTGACGTGCAGAAGCTTTTAATTTTTAGAATGTCCAATTTATCTATTTTTTCTTTCATTGCTCATGCCTTGGATGTAAATTTCATGAAACCATTTTCCACTACAGGATCCTGTAGATGCTTACTTACATTAACTTCCAAGATCTTTATGGTCTTGGCTCTTATATTTAGTTCTTTGTTCCATCTTGAGTTAATTTTTTATAAGGCATGAGATGATGTTCCTTTCTCATTCTTTTGGATATGGATATCCAGTTCTCCAAGTACCATTTGTTGAAGTGGCCTTTGTCTCCCAGTTGAGTTGGCTAGCTGGCCTTCTCAAATAACAGTTGACTACATATGCAAGGATCGATATCAGTACTTTCAGTTTTGTCCATTTGTCATTATGTCTAATCTTTTGAAAATATGATGTAATTTTGACCACTGTAGCTTTTCAGTCTGTTTTAAAGTCATGTACTGTGATTCCTAAAATTTCATTTTCTTTTTCAATATGTCTTTGGCTATTCAAAGCCCTTTGCCCTTCCAAATAAATTTTATAGTGAGCTTTTCCAATTTAGTAAAAATGCTGTGGTAATTTTTATTGGGATTGCATTATATCTGTAAATCAGTTTGAGTAAGTTCAACAACTTAATGGTGTTTATTCTTCCTAATCATGAACAGGGAATATTCTTCCATTTATTTAGTTCTTTGATTTCTTTTAACAATTTTGGGAGATTTTTTAGATACAATTCCTTTATATCTTTAAATAAGTTTATTCTTATGTACTTGATTCTTTTAGTTGCTAATGTAAGTTGAATATTTTCTTGATTTCCTCCTCAGATTACTCATTATTGGTATATAGTAATGCTGCTTTTTGTGCATTGATCTAAAATCCTGCCACATTACTGAAGCTTTGTTGTAGATTTTTCAGGGCTTTCTATTTATAGGATCATGTCATCTGTAGGTAGTGAAATTTTCACTTCTTCCTTTCCAATTTGGATGCCTTTTATATCTTTTTCTTGCCTAAGTGCTCAAGCAAGTACTTCACATACACTGTTAAATAAAAGTGGTGGCAGTGGGCATTCTTGTCTTGTTCCAGATCTTAGAGGGAAAACTTTTAGCATTTCACCATTGAATATGATGTTAGTTGTGGATTTTTCTTATATAAACTTTATCATGTTGAGGAAGTTTCCTTCTTTTCCTATCTTTTGAAGTGTTTTTATCAGGAAATGTGCTGAATTTTGTCAAATGCTTTTCTGCATCAGTAGAGATGATCACATGATTTTTTTCCCAATCTGTTAATGTGGTGTATTACATTGATTGATTTACTTATGTTGAAAGATCCTTGCATACCAGGAATGAAACCTAGTTGGTCCTGGTGTGTAATTCATTTGATGTGTTGATGAATACGATTAGCTGGGATTTTGTGAGGATTTTAACATCCAGGTTCATTGAAGAGATTGGTCTATAGTTTTCATTTCTTGTGGCTTCTTTGTGTGTCTTTTGTATTAGAGTGATGTTGGCATCATAGAATGAGGTATGTAATGTTACCTCTACATCTATTTTTTTGGTAGAGTTTAAGCAGGATTGGTGTTAGTTCTTTCTGGAATGTTTAATAAAACCATGAAACCATCTGGTCCTGGGCTCTTTTTATTTGGGCATTTTTTGATGATTAACTCAATCTCACTACTTGTGATTGTTCTGCTGTGTTCATCAATTTCTTCTTTCATCAATATCGGCTGCTTGTGTGTTTCTAGGAAACTGTCCATTTCATCTAAATTCTCCATCTTCTTGGCATACACTTTCAATTTTCAATTATTTTCACTTTCATTTAGCCCTGCTCTAATGTTTGTTATTTCCTTCTTTCTACTTGCTTTAGGATTAATTTGTTATTCTTTTTCTAATTCATGAAGATGTACAGCTACTTATTTAATTTTAGTTCATTGTTCTTTTTTCATATAGGCTTTTAGGGATATAAATTTCCCTCTGAGCACTGCTTTGGCTCCATCCCATATATTTTAATGTCTTATGTTGTCATTTTCATTTGTTTCAAGGCAGGTACTGATTTCTTTTTGCAATTTTCCCTTAGCTCCACTGATTGTCTAAATGTTTGTTGTTTAACTTCCATCTCTTTGTGCCAAATCTTGTTCACTGCCCATTACTGATTTCTGGCTTCATTCCATTGTAGTGAGTGAAATTACTTTGTATAGTTTCAATCTTTCTGAATTCACTGAGAGTTATTCAGTGGCCTAGCATGTGGTCAATACTGGAGAATGATCCATGTGAACTTGAGAAGAATGTATATCCAATTGTATTTGGATGTACTGTTCTGTTTATGTCTATTAAGTCTAACTCTTCTCAAGTATTACTCAAGGTCTCTGTTTCTTTATTGATCTTCCATCAAAATGTTCTGTCTAATGGTATTAATGTTTTGATTAAAATCTTCAACTATAATTGTAGAGGAATCTATATCTACATTTATTTTTTCCAATATTTGCCTTATGTATTTAGAGGTGTCCTGGTTACATGAGAAAATGTTTATGATTGCTCTTTCTTCTTGATAGATTGCCCCTTTATTAATAAATATATAATGTCCTTCTTTTTCTCTTATATTAGATTTGCATTTAATATTTATTTTTTATGATATTAGTATAGTTCCTCCTGCCCTTTTTTGGTTATTGTTTACATGTAAAATTATTTTCCAAACATTAATTTTAAACCTCTTTGCATCCCTGGGTCTAAGGTGAGTTTCTTGTAGACAGCATATAGATGGGACATAAATCCTTATCCATTCTTCCAGTCTCTGCCACTTGATTGGAGAGTTTGATCCATTAATGTTCAATGTTATTACTGTGAAGAAATTACTTATATTAGCCATATTTTCCTTAGGTGTATGTATGTCATATGTTGTTTTTATTTCTCTATTTATCTTTTTAGTTATACTTACCAATAATTTTCTTTCTTGCACTCTCCACCAAGCATCTCTCTTCTGATTTTTCCTCTCAGCCTACAGAACTCCCTTCAATATTCATGAAAGTCACATTTCTTTTTGACAAACCGTCTTTGCATTCTGTTTTCTGTGAATAATTTGAACTCTCATCTTTTAATGTCAACTTTGATGAATACAAAATTTTTGGCTGACAGTTTTTTTCTTTAACACATTAGCTATGTCATACCACTCTCTTCTTGCTTTCATGGTTTCAGATGAGAAATCAGCACTTATTCTTATTGTGCTTCCCTTGTATGTGATGGAATTGTTTTCTCTTGCTGCTTTCCATATTCTCTTTGCCTTGAATATTAGGCAATTTGATGAGTGTATGTCTTGGACTAAGCCTGTTAAGATTTTTACTGATTATGGTGCACTGTGCTTCCTGGACATGTAGAGCAAAAGAGTTTTCAGGCATTTTTTCCATAAACACAACTTTTGACTCCTTTCTCTTCTCTTCTGCTGCCGGGATGCCTATAATGCATATTTTTGTGCTTTTCGTGTTTTCATTCAGATCCCTAAGTCCCTGTTGGGTATTTTTTTCTTTTTATCTATCTGTCTACTATCTGTCTGATTTCAGATGTGCTGCCTTCAACATCACTTATTTATTCCTCTATCTGTTCACATCTGCTGTTATGTGCTTCCAATGTATTTTATTTCTTACCTTGTACCATTTATCAATATCATATCTGTTATTTATTACGTATGTTTACAATTTATTCAGTATATTCCTCGGTGTCTTCTTAATATCTTTTTTATCTTCCTTTCACTTCAATAAGTTGATATTTGTTTGAGCATCCCTGCTTAGTTGTTCCACATTCTATATATCATACTTTTTTAAAAAGTTTTTTTCATTAGAGTTGGCCCTATCTTCCAGGTTCTTAGTATGTCTTGTAATTTTTTGTTGGTGTTTAGGCATCTGTTTATCTTGATGGACTCACTCATTTTCTTAGGTTCTCTTTCTATTCTAGGTTTTTATTTTGTTGTTTTTTATGTGTGTCTGTGGTAATTTTACTCTGTGACACTTGTTCCCTCTTCCTCTATTTCCTTGAATTTGTCTTGTTCCCTTGAAAATCATATTAGGACCAGAGTAAAGGAAAGAGATAAGAGAAAAACAATAATAGTAATAATAATTTTTAAAAGTTTGAAGAAGAACCATACAAGAGCTAGAAAAATTAAGTAATATGAATACAAAATCATAAAAAGTACAAAGGAATAGAAATTAAAAAGTGAAATAGATAAAATGAAACAAGAAATAAAAGAGAAAAAATAGAAAGAATTAGTAAGTCCAATAACAAGAAGAGAGGAAAAGAGAAAGACAGAGAGAGAGAAAATTTTAAAAGGGCCAAACTAAAGAGGTGCAATGAAAGAAAAACAATGACAGAAGATTGAAAAACAAAGAAAAAGAGGAAATAAAGTAAGTAGAAAAATAAGTGAGAGATAAAAAAGGGAACAAAGAAACAAACAGGAACCAATACAGCAACAAATGAAAAATAAACAACCCAAGAAATACAGCTTTTGTTGTTAGGCCCTTAAGGAGCTTCTCTGACTGCTGGTGCTCATTGATCCATCACCCTGCTGCCTGCTCTCCGTAAGTGATGTACCAGGTTTTAGTGAATAAAATAAAGGGGAAAAAAGGAATGAATAAAAATTAAAAATTACAGATCCAAGGAACCTAAAACAGCAAAAAAAAAATCTGTGTATGTATTCCATTCCATAAGATATCAGCTGGTTGCCTGATAACCGGGTGCATCACTCTCTGGATCACAGCTCTAAGGTGATGCAGGGATGAACCAGGTATTTCATATGTGCAAAGCAGGAATTCCTCTACCATGCTACACAGCTTAAAAAGCATTCAGAAAGCTTATCTGGCTCTTTCTGCCCCTTTTCCTCAGGCGGGTTAGGTTTCTAAGAGTTTGCCAGAGCAAGGCTGCTTAAGTGTCTGTCTCCACCCTTTCCCCAAAGTATTTCTTCTCTCTCCCAGGGTGGCTAAGTGTGGAAGCCTGCCTCATCAAATCCCCACTCCCCTCTCCTTGTGGCCTCCTCAGTGCTGGTCAGGGTCCTTTCTGTGATTCAAAGGGGGCTGAGCTGGTCATATTCACTAAAAAAAACACTCTCCATGCTCAGCAAGACCACTCTTCTTCTGAGGGAACACTCCCTCCACTCAGTTGGCTGCAGTGAGCATGGAGCTTTACCAAGGCTATTTGCCTTGAGAGTGGTGTATATGTGCCATTTCCAGACACTGAGACAAATAACTCATGGCTTTCCCTTGGTTTCTTTATCTGACTAGTTCCCTGCTGGATGATGCACAGCACTTTCCAGTTCTATAAATCTCCAAAAAGCATCTCTCTCAGAGATGTTTTTATCCTTTATTTTTTTTTGTGAGAGAGTTGGGCTTTACCTACCTACTTTGAAGCCATTTTCGTGGAAGTTGAGGAGCATACTTTTTATTTTTTACATTGTTTCCTTCATTTACATCATATCTGTTATATTTTTCTCTATATTTATGATTTTTTCATTATGTTCCCATTATCTTCTTAATATCCTTTGTTTCTTCCTTCACTTCATTAACTTGTTTCATGGGATATTTCTTTGTTCATCCTTGATAAGTTGCAGCACATTCTGCATCTTCCCCTGCTTTTTAAGTTTATTCATGGGACTGGACCATCTCTTCCTGTTTTTTTTTGTATGACTTGTAATTTTTGTTGGTTTCTAGTCATCTGCTTATTTTGATAGGCTGACTCAGTTGGTTAGCTTCTCTTTCAACCTTATGATTTTATTTTTGGAAGGATTTAAGTTTACTTTTTTCTTTTTTCTTTTTCTTTCCTTTCTTTCTATTTACTTATTTATTTTAAATATATTTTTATTGAAGTATACCATTCATACAAGTCATGCATAAATAATAAGTGTATAGTAAAGATTGTGAACTTACAAATTAAACATACAACATCATACAGGGGTCTCATACATCACCTCTCCACCAATACTTAGCATTGTTGTGAAACATTTTAACAAACCATGTAAGAGCATCGTCAAAATATTACTACTAACTATAGTCTCTATCTTACATTAGGTGTATTTTCTCCCAACCCACCAATTTTATAAAAAACATATTTTATTACAGAGGTTGTGAATTAGCAAAGCAATCATATGCACATGTAGTATTCCTGTAGAACACCCATTCACCAACACACCACACTGTGCTGGACCATTTGTTACAGAATATGCAAAATATCATCATATTATTACCACCAACCATGGTACATAACATACATTTGGCACAGTTTTTCCATACGCCTCCATTATCAACACAGTGCATCTTTGACATTGATACTAGAATATTATAGATTTTCTGTTAAACAAAGTCTATAGGTGACACCAATTGTAGTTTTTTCATGCTTCTCGACATTCCCACCTCCCTGCAAAAGTGATGTACATCTACTCTAGCTCACAGATGGACACTCTTGCATTTGTACATTCAACCACAATTATCATCTACCTCTGGGTTCACTGTGTTATTCAGTCCCTAGATTATTCTTTAGCTTTCTTTCAATTGACATTTACTTCCTCAGACTACCCTTTTCAGCCACAATCCCATTTATAAACCAGTTGCTACTTACTATAATGTGTTACCATCAACTCCATCCATTTCCACATTTTTATAGTCAAGTTAATGCTTCTACATACATTAAGTATCAGTAGTTCTTATCAACCCTCCTCTTATCTCCTAATAACCTATACTCTAAGTTTTATCTCCAAGTGTTTATTATTCATATTTAGATCATATTAATGAGACCATGCAATATTTGTCCCTTTGTGATTGGCTTACTTCACTTAGTATAATGTCTTCAAGATTCATCCATGTTATCACATGGGTCCCAATTTCATTTCTTCTTGCTGCAGTATGGTATTCCATCATATGTATTGTACCACATTTTGTTTACCCATTCATTGGTTGATGGACACTTAGGTTGTTTCCATCTTTTGGCAACTGTGAATAATGCCACTATGAACATCAGTGGGCAGATGTCTGGTCGTGTCATAGCTTTTAGTTCTCCTAGATATATTCCTAGTAGATAATTACTGGATCATAAGGCAGTTCTATATTTAGCTTCTTGAGGAACTGCAAAACTGTTTTCCACAGAGGCTGCACCATTTTACACTCCAACCAACAATGAAGGAATGTTCCTATTTCTCCACATCCCCTCCAACATTTATTGTTGTCCATTTTTTAAATAATGGCCATTCTATCTGGTATTAGATGATATCTCATTGCTGTTTTAATTTGCATTTCCCTAATAGCTAGTGATATAGAACATTTTTCATGTGCTTTTTGGCCATTTGTATTTCCTCTTTGGAGAAATGTCCATTTAAATCTTTTGTCCATTTTTAAATTAGATTTCTTGCTCTTTTATTGTTGAGTTGTATGATCTCTTTATATGGAAAGGAAATCAAACCCTTATTGGATATGTAGTTTCCAAATATTTTCTCCCATTGAGTGAGCTGCCTTTCACCTTCTTGAGGAAGTCCTTTGAATCACAGAACTGCTTAAGTTTGAGGAGGTCCCATTTATCAATATTTTCTTTTGTTGTTCATGCTTTGGGTGTAAGGTTTAAGAATCCACTACCTACCACCAAGTCTTGAAGAGTTTTCCCTAAATTTTTTTCTAGGAGCTTTATTGAACTTGCTATTATATTTAGGTCTTTGATCCATTTTGAATTAATTTTTGTATAAGGTGTGAAATAGGAGTCTTCCTTCTTTCTTTTGACTATGAATATCCAATTCTCCCAGCAACATTTGTTGAATAAACTGTTCTTTCCCAGCTGGGTGGGTTTGACAGGCTTGTTAAAAATCACTTGGCCATAGATATGAGGGTCTGTTTCTGAACCAACAATTTGGTTCTATTGGTGTATGTGTCTACCTTTATGTCAGTACCATGCAGTTTTTTATCAATGTAGCTAGGTAATATGATTTAAGTCTGGAAGTCAGAATCCTCCAACTTTACTTTTCATTTTTAAGATGTTTCTGGCTCTTCAGGACATCTTACCCTCCAGATAAATTTGATAATGATGTTTTCCATTTGTTTAAAAAATGTTGGTGGAATTTTTATTGGGATTGAATTAAATCCGTGGATCAATTTGGGTAGAATTGACCTCTTAATGATATTTAGTATTCCAATCCGTGAGCATGGATTGTAATTCCAATTATTTAGGTCTTTTTAAAATTTCTTTTAGCAATGCATTATAGTTTTCTGAATACAAGTGCTTTACATCCTTGTTTAAGTTTATTCCTAATTATTTGATTCTTTTTGTTGCTTTTGTAAAAGGAATTTTTTCCCCTGATTTCCTCCTCAGATTGTGCATTAGTAGTGTATAAAAACACCACTGATTTTTGCATGTTGACCTTTTATCCTGACACTCTACTGAAATCATTTATTAGTTCTAGCAGCTCTGTTGTAGATTTTTCAGGACTTTGTAGATATACAATCATATCATCTGTGAGTAGTGAAAGTTTTCATTCTTCCTTTCCAATTTGGTTGGCCTTTGTTTCTTTTTCTTGCCTGATTGCTCTGGTTAGAATTTCTAGCACTATATTGAACAACAGTGGTAACAATGAGCATCCTTGTCCTGGATCTCAATGGGAAAGCTTTCAGTCTTTCACCTTTGAGTACTATGTTAGCTTTAGGTTTTTCATATATGGTCTTTGTCATGTTGAGAAAGTTTCCTTCAATTCCTATTTTTTGTAGTATTTTTTGCAAGAAAGGATGCTGATTGGCCTTTTCTGTGCCAATCAATAAGATCATGTGATTTTTCTTCTTTGATTTATTAATGTGGTGTATTATGTTGATTGAGTTTCTTGTTTTGAACCAGGCTTGCATGCCTGGTATAAAACCCACTTGATCATGATGAATCATTATTTTATGTGTTGTTTGATTTGATTAGCAAGTATTTTATTGAGGAGTTTTGCATCTGTATTCATTAAAGAAATAGTACTTTAATTTTCTTTTTTCATAATATCTTTATCTGGCTTTGGTATTAGGGTGAAAATGGTGTTGTAGAAAGAGTTTGGTAGAGTTCCTTCTTCTTTAATTTTTTGGAAGAGCCTGAGTAAGATTGGTATTAAGTCTTCTTTGAATGCTTGGTAGAACTCATCTGTGAAACTGTCTGGTCCTGGGCTTTTCATTTTGGGGAGCTATTTGATGACTGTTTCAATCTTTTTACTTGTGACTGGTTTGCTGAGATCTTCTATTTCTTCTCGGGTCAGTGTAGGTTGTTTGTACGTTCCAAGGAATTTTTCCATTTTGTCTATATTGTCTAGTTTTGGGCATAAAGTTTTTGTAGTATCCTCTTATCATCTCTCATATTTCTATGGGGTCAGTAGTAATGTTCTCATTTTCATTTCTCCTTTCATTTATTTGCATCTTCTCTCTTTTTTTCTTAGTCAGTCTAGATAAGAGTTTGTTGATTTTGTTAATCTTATGAAAGAACCAACTTTTGTTTTTTTAATTCTCTGTATTGTTTTGTTTTTTTTTCTCCTGTTCATTTATTTCTTCCCTGATCCTTGTTATTTCACTTATTCTACTTTCTTTGGAATTAGTTTGCTAATCTTTTTCTAGTTCCTCCAGCTGTGTAGTTAAATGATTGATTTTAACATTTTCTTCTTTTTTAATGTAAGCATTGAGGCCTATAAATTTTCCTCTCAACTCTGCCTTCATTTCATCCCACAGGTTCTGAAATGTTGTATTCTCATTGTCATTCATTTCGAGATATCTATTGATTTCTCTTGAAATTTCCTCTTTGACCCACTGATTATTTAAAAGAATGTTTTTTAATCTCCATATATATGTGAATTTTCCCTTTTTCTGCCACTTGTTGATTTCCAGCTTTATTCCATCATGATGAGAGAAAGTGCTCCTTATAATTGTGATTTTGCAGAATTTATTGAGATCTACTTTGTGAACCAATATATGGTCTATCCTGGAGAAAGATCCATAAGCACTTGAAAAGAATGTATATTCTGCTGTTTTGGGGTTCAGTATTCTGTATATGTCTATTAGTCTTAGTACATTTATCAGATTATTCAAGTTCTCTGATTCTTTATTAATCCTCTGCCTAGGTGTTCTGTCTTATGCTGAGAGTGGTGTATTGAATTCTCCAAAAATTATTGGAAAGATGTTTATTTCTCACTTAGATTTTGCCAGTGTTTTCCTCATGTATCATGGGACATCCTCGTTAAGTGCATATACATTTACTATCATTATTTCTTCCTGGTGAATCATTCCTTTTATTAATATGTAATGTCCTTCCTTGTCTCTAATAACAGTTTTGCTTTTAAAGTCCATATCATCTGATATAAATATAGTTACCCCATTTTTTTTTTTTTTTTTTTT
>JAQZBX010049957.1:0-19785 GCA_029593785.1 Cabassous unicinctus | reverse complement strand
GCAGAGGTATTTGCAACTCCATTTCCTAACAAATCTCTAATTTGACTACATGAATTAACTGAAACTGCTCGTTCCTCTCCCAGTTTAAGCTACATAGTTTCCTTTGAAATTCCATTAGGAATTCAGCTAGTGACCCTTGTTGGTAGCCACATCTAAAGCTCTATGCAGAAGCTATTTTCAATCAAGAGTTGCTTATCTTATTTAGTTATTATAAAAATTAATAAAAGAAATAAAATTAATAAAATATATAAAAATTAAAACCAAAGCTACAGCTGTCCCTCTTACAGAGTGGTTAACTTAATGATCTTTGAAGACAAGATTGCTTCAAATCTGACCTTCATTGTCACATAATATTTTTTTCCTGTCCAAACAGTGAAAGGATAAATCAGTTGAACAACAGTTCAGTTCAATAAACACTTACTGAATAGCTGTATATATGTCATAGATTTTTCTAGGTAATTAGGATATAAAGGTTAATAACAATCATATAGAAGCAAGGAATTTTCCTATCAAAAAATCCACTAGCCTTTCTAGTCATAAAATATTAATTTTTTATGACCTCAACAACTTATTCTAAAACTTATATAGAATAATAATGGTTCCCAAATAGCTAATATCTCTATTCTCTTAGTAATTATTATAACTATTATGTAATTTTATTATAACTATTTACTTAACATCATTAGTATATTACTTAACATGCTTATTATGCTGATGTAACAGGAAAATGAGCATAAAAACAACCTCATTTGTCTATGGGAATTTAAAATATTATAAAAATGAACTATATATAAGTAGGCAAATAATAGATTTTCTATTAAATGACATGGGGTAAAGGTTCACTGTTCAGAGAAAAATAAATTTGAATCCTTCCTTACTTTATTATACAAAGGCAAATACAACTGGATAAAAGACCCAACTGTGGAAGGTAAAGTTATAAAACTAATAAAAGAAAACATAGAATAACTTTGTGGCCAAAGGGGGGGGAATGGCTTATTGATATTAAAACCCCAAAGCTCAAATCATAAGGCAAAAATTGGATTTCTGTTCAATGAAAGGTACAGGTGACAGCCAGGGAGGAAACATTTACAACATCTAAAAGCTACAAAAGACCACTATCTAGACTATGCAAGGAAAATGGGCAAATACACACACACATACAGACATACAAATAGACAGAGAAAACCCATATGGCCAACAAACAGAAGAGATGCTCATCCTCACTTGTAACAGAAATATGCTAATTAAACAATAAGATACTATTTTACAATCATCAGAATAGTCAAAAATTACCAAGTATTGGCAAAGATATGAAGAAACGAGGACCTTGGTGCTGCCGGTAGAAGTGTACAATCACACTGTCATTCTGGAAAACAATCTGTCAGTACTTGATGAAATAAAATATTCATATACACTTTGACTCAGAGGCCCATCCTGGGTATGTCCCCAAGGAGAACTCAAGGTTCATAAGGGGACCTAAATAAGGATATTCCTTGAAGCATTATTCGTGGCTGTAGAGGGTTGACAACACCCCAAACTAGGAGACTGGATCAGTAAAGTGTGGGTGCACCATATGGAATATTATGCAGCAGTTAGAAGCATTGAATTGGATTAGAAATAGCAACATGGAGAGAATGTCAAGTGAAAAGTATGAGAAGCAGAACAAGATCTGCAGCCCAATGCTATATATATGAAAAACACCTCAAAAACACATAAACAACACTATACATTTTAGGAGCTATTAAGAGCATGCCTTCTGAAGCCAGTTCAAATCCTGCCTCTGCCACTTACTGCTCTGTCACCTTAGGCAAGTCATTTAACCTCTCTGAAAATCAGTTTTTTCATCTGAAAAATGGGAGATTACTATTATATTAATTATTTGTTATTAATTATTTACTAGAATATATTACATAGTGTATGTTATCTATTATAATATTTAATATGGTGTTTGTTCATTGTTTATTGGTCATTGTTAATTAATGGTTATATTAACTATTAATGGATAATAATCATTTAAATAGGAGGTAGAAAGGGGTTGCTGTGAGGATTACCTGAGTTAATGCTCTGAAAGTACTTGCAACAGTGCCTGACACTTAGTAAGTGCTCAATAAGTAGTATTGTTAGTATCAATCAAAATATGTGGCAGATCAATAATAATACAAGTGGGAGAATCAAAGGTGGAAGAGGAAAATAAGATTTTTTTAAAAAACAAGGGAGAGGACTTTATGTTTGATAATGGTGGGCTATGAATTGAAGGGAATGATTAACTCAATCCTCTGTTTCTGATGTTAAAACACACACCTACACAAACATGCATATATAGAGCTTCCCCATGCAGAAGTTTACAATATGGTGGGGAAAACAGATAATAACAATATAATATGGTAAGGGAATGCACAGGGTGGTACAAGAACACAGAAGAGGGACCTTTAGCCTAGCCTGGAAGTCCACAAAGGGATTCTGGGGGATAGCAGTCTTTGGGAGCAGAATGGTATAGGGCCTAAGATTGGGATCTGGGTTAGGATTACATTCTGCCTCTTACTGGTCTGTATGATTTTTGACAAGTTACACACCCAAGAGTAATGACACCTAGAAAACATCCATTCCCTATGGATATTTTAGAGCTCAAGGACCTAGGAGAACCTTGCCATAACCTTGACCATGATTAAGCCTTCTCTCAGTATAGTTCATACCTTCTCAAGAACAATAGGGGGGGAAATCACCAATCATTTATATGTTGTTAACCTAAAGGCCTAAAAATGCATCTCCTTACTGGTTCTACTGTTTAGAACATGTTGGAGAGTGAGTTGTCTCGTTCTTTTACAATCCTGAGCAAAGCAAGGATGCAGAGGATGGTGTCCATATCAAATCTTGAGACTGTGCTGACTTTTTTTTTTTTAGGAGGTACCAGGGATTGAACACAGGACCTTGTACGTGGGAAGCAGGCGCTCAACTACTGAGCTACATCCGCTCCCCAATGAGAGTTGTTTTTTTTGTTTGTTTTTAGGAGGTACCGGGGCTCGAACTCAGGAACTTGTACATGGGAAGCAGGTGCTCAACCACTGTAGCTGTTTGGCAATTTGATGTAATTATGAATTCCAAAAATATAATTGGATCATATTGTAAACTGATCTGTTAATCTGGATATGATTAAGTTATGATTAGGGCGTTGACTGGGCCACGTCAGTGGGGCATTGAGCTCCACCCCTTGGTGGGTGGGGGAATCGAATATAAAAGGCAAGGCAAAGGACAGAGGAAGCAGTTTTTGAGTTGCAGTTCTGAAGTTGGAGTTTTTGATGTTGGAGTTTTGATGTTGGAGAGAAGGCCCCAGGAGAAGAGAAGCGAGCAGTTCACCTGATAGTCTACAGCTGACCTTGTGGAGGAACCAGAGGAGCTAAGCCCGGAGAGAAACGCAGCCCTGGGAAGAGAGGAACCCAAGAAGCCTGAACCCCGGCAAATGTCAGCAGCTGTCTTGCTCCAACACGTGGCAATGGACTTTGGTGAGAGAAGAAACTTATGCCTTATGGCCTAAGCATAACTGTGGACTTCTACCACAAATAAACACGCTTTATAAAGACCAACCCATTTCTGGTATATTGCATTAGTGCCCCTTTGGCTGACTAATACAACCACTAAGCTACATCTGCTCCCCTGTGCTGACTTTTAAAATCAGGAGGAAGTAATTACCAGTCTGAAGCAAAGGGTCTTTTGAACAATTGACTCATGAACTCCTGAAAGCCAGCCCACATGTTCTCATTGGTTCATGCATTGTAGGCTACCAGCTGCTGTGTCAAAAAGAAATCCACTAGGCACATACATTAAATCAGTAGCTAGAATGTTATTTTGTCCTAAGATGGTGGTTCTTGATCCAAGAAAGGGAACTGGGTCACAGGAGAGTTCACAAATTCCAGTTGCAAAACATTCACTAGGTTTGTTCATTTTTCTCACGAAAGGAACATGAAGATAAAAATACTTGAGTGACCTGAAATTTGCTTAGGGAGTGACCTTGCAAGTAAAGCAGGAAAGGAATATCACAGAAATTCCTTAAGGCACAATTCCCATGACCAGAATTGAATAATATGTTTTGTAAGTTTTGAAACCAAACTTATATAAGAGAGAGTAGACAAGGTTCACTCTGAAATAGAGAACGTTTACAAAGGAAATGACCACTAAAGTTTAGTGCTAAGATGCTGGTACCAGATTGAATGGGTTCAACTTCCACCTCCACCACTTTATGACCTTGTAAAAATTTCCTAATCTCTCCATGCCTAAAATTCCCCTTCAATAAAATGAGGATGGTGATGATAATAGTACTTATTGAACACCTACTTTGGAGAACAATTTGCCAGTTCCCTAATGTTAAAATAAACTTACCACAGAGCCAGCAATTCTACTCCTAGGTATCTACCCAAGAAAAATGAAAACATATGTCCATACCAAAATTGGTATGCAAATACTCATAGCAGCATTGTTCATAATAGCCAACAAGCAGAAACAACACAAATGCCCATCAACTGGGGAACGGATAAACACAATGCGGTACATCCATACAATGGAATATCATTTAGGAATAAAAACTAAAACACTACTGATATATGCTACAACCTAGATTAACCTCAAAAACATTATGCTAAGTGAAATAAACTAGATGCAACGGACTACATATTGTATGATTCCATTTATATGAAATTTCCTTACACAAGAAAGACATTATATAGATCAGAACTTTCCTAGGTCTGGGGTTGGGAATGGAATTGAGGCAAACTGACGTGAGGGAAATTTTGAGGTGACAGAAACATCATAAGCCTAAATTGTGGTGATGGGGTGATGGCTATGCAACCCTATAAATTTACTAAAGATCATCAAATGGAACAGTTACAATAGATGAATTTTATGGTGTGTAAATTAAACCTCAACAAAGCTGTTAAAAAAAAATAGTACCTACCTTATAGGGTTGAAATGATCATTAAATTAGTCAATAGTTATAAAGCACTTAGAACAGTGTATGATATGCAGTAAGCTCTATGTGTGTTTGCTACGTAAAAAAAATAAATATTTGTGGCCACATGATTCATCATGAGTGATCTAGCAATTCCTGTATATTCATACACAATACAGGAGGTACTTTTGAGTTACTTAAGCAATGGAATTAATTATCTTCTACAAAATACTTCTCTAAGATCATACTAAGCTTGAGGTCAATCAAACAGAGCCACCAGTGGAACTTGTAACAGGACCTGGCCTCCACCTGCCCCTCTTCAGCCTCATCTTTTCCATTTCCCTCTTCCCAAATCCTCTCAATTCCTAAAAGAGTCCATGCAATGGGCTTTCACACTTGTTGGCTCTGTGTGGAATATCTGCCTGCTCTCCCTTTCAATGGCCTAACTCCTGCATTCCCTTTAGGTCCTCATTTAGGGTCACTTCCCCTGGGAAGCATACTCTGACTCTTTCTTATGTACCCTCCCCCACCACACGTGCATACACACATACACACATATACACATACTTTATATTGAATTTGCCAAACAACTTTTTGCTTGTTGATTCCTTCATCAAAGAGTAAACCAAGTGTTTGTATCCCCAAACACTCAGACCAGTACATGGGACATAAGAAGCACTCAATAAACACTAGTAGATCAATCAACCAGGGTTGATTTTAACACCCCAGAAGATATAAGGCAATTTCATCACCTCAAAAAGTTCCCTCCGGTGAATTTTCAGTCAATCTCCTCAGGGGAAACCACTGATCTGCTTTCTGTCTACTCTGGAAATTTCATACGAATGGAATCATGGAGAATGTAGTCCTTTGTGTCTGCCTTCTTTCATTTAGCATAATATTTGATTTTGTCAACTGGGGAGAGGAAGACTGTAGCTGGCATCTAGTGGGTAGTGGCCAGGGATGCTGCTAAACATCCTTCAATGCACACAACAGCCCCTCATAACAAAGAATCATCCCATTCAGTACGTCAGCAGTGCAAAGGGCGAGAAACCCTGGGCTAGGGGAATCAAAGAGTGACAATGAAACGAACGAAGCCTGTTTTAGACCTGAATGCAAGGGGATTCATCATGAGTGATCTAGCAGTTCACTAGATTGTTCTCACAAGGGGATTGTTCTCACTAAAAAAGTCTCTAAAAAATATTTCAAAATCCTTTCCCTTCCCACAGCTTGAATCTAATGATATTATTTTCAATGAACTCCCCAAGATGGGAGAAATATCAATTGGATAATTATTCTATCAAGAAAAACTGGGATACTCTGCACAGATCCCCTTCAGACATTGCCCCCAGCTGCTGGGCTGCTGCCAGTAGGTAGTCCTCAGCTGTCAGCGTTCAGCTGAAGAACGTCACTGCAACCAAGGTCAGGCTCTGTTCCCGGGCAGCCCGCATCCTATGGCTAAATAAAGGCCATGCCTCTTACCCTAACTCAGAGCAACTCTAAAGGGCTTCGGAATTCCTGGTGGGGGTTGGCTGAGGCCTTTGTTAAGCCAGTATCTCAGCCCAACTTCTCCTTCAGCCTGATCCTGTTCTTTCCTCCCCTTCCTTCCTTTCCCTCCCACAGGTGGTGATCATAAAAGAACTCCCTGCACTCAGGGACACTATTCTCTGAGTCTGCTTCCCAACTGGGACAGTGTGAAACAACTCTGGCTTCTAAAATTGATTACAGAATGTGAAGATTTTAATATTTTTTCAAGACTTCTCTACCAACTAATCTGTAGTGACAGGATACAGATCAATGATTGGTTGCACTTGGAGGGCAGAGAGAGGTAGGAGGCAGAGATTACAATTCATGAGGAAACCCTGGAGTGATGGATATGTTCACTCTGTTGGTAGTGGTAACGGTTTCACAAGTGTGTACATATACTAAAACTAGTCAATGTATACTCTTTAAATATATGCCATGTATTATATCAATTATATAAAAAAAGAAAAAAAGACATTATCAAAGACTTAAAGAAAGTCTAAGAAATTAAGAAAATGTGTGTGTAATCCCTAATATGACTATTTTCATTTTTCCATTTCTTTTGTTTTTGTCCTTATGCATACATACTTTATAAAAGTATAATTACAGCATAAATTAGCTATTCTCAGCTATGTCTTGTCACACTGGTGTGTTCTCATGAAATGTGAGATGTTTAGTTAAATTTATTAATCATATTTAAAGTGTATCAGTTTGCAAAGGTTTACTCTTTTAACATATCACCATACATTCAAAATTAGAACTATAATAATGTCGATTTCAGTCCATACATTTTAGTATGGTTTCTTAACTGAGAAAGGTAGCACACTGAGACTTTCACAGAATCCTCGGTAAATCCTTTGGAAAATGTCAAACATTGAGAACCAGCTATGTAAATACACAGTTGGGTCTTGGCAAATATTATATCTTAACATTGTGTTATACAAGTTGCTACATGGCCTTCATCACTTACATTTTTCCTTAAACCAAAGTACACAAATGGTAATAAATCACATAAATAATAACAGTCTTCTTGCAATCCTCATCCCCTTCTGCCAGTACAAGTTCCTAAAGGCAATTTTCTTTCTTCCTTACTTTCTTCTTCCTTTCTTCCTCCCTCCCTCTCTCCTTCCCTCCCTCTTTTCCCTCCCTCCCTTCCTTCCTTCCTTCCTATTTCTTTCTTTTTCCTATCTTTCAACAATTTAAAAAAAACTCAAGAAGTACATAAGATATCTATATACATAGGTATGAATATATATATGTATACATATATATAATGAAAACTGTCTCTTCTACCCTGACCCCCAGTCACCTAATGCCCTCCTGAAAAGCAACCAATTTTATCAGGTTTTTATCAGCAATACCAACAAGGATATATGTATATGTGTAAACACAAACACAAACATTTACAGAGTGTTTCAACTCTTAAAAAAATGATAGCAAGCCATATGCACTGTTTACCACTTGCTTTCTTCACTTGCTAATATATAGGGCAACATTCAATATTAACTTATAAAGAACTTCCAATTTCTTTTTAAAGCTGCAAAATATTTTATATATTGATGTGTTGAATTCGTTTCCTATCAATGAACAGTTATCTAGTTTCCAATCTTTTCGTATTTAAATAATGCTGTAATATATAACCTCTTAATACGTGATATTGCATGCAGGTAAGTATAGTTAGAGTATAAATTCTTAAAAATGGAATTTCTGGGTCAAAGGATATGTGTATTTGTAAGGCAGAAAGATATTGCTAAACACAAAGGATAGCCAGAGGTTGTAACAAGTTACATTCTCATCAGTTACATAAAAGAATGACTTTCCACCTATCCCTGCCAACGCACTGAGTCATCAAACTTTTTTTATCTTTGTTAACTTAATAGACCTAGGGCAGTTTTAACTCACAATCTTCATAATTATAGACAAGCATTTTTCTATGTTTGAGAGCCATCTACATGTCCATTTCGCTGAACTGTTTTGTTCATATCATTTGCATATTTTTCCACTGGCCATCTGTTCTTTTTCCTCATTAATTTTTGGCTCTTTCCACTTTAGTCTAATTAGCTTTTTGACTGTGAGATGGCTGCAACAATTTTTCCTAAGATTGTTTTTGTTTATTGAATTTTGTCAAACAAATTTTTTTTAATTTTATGTAACTGGATGTACCAATCTTTTCTTTTGAGGCTTCTGCACTTGGCATTACACTTAGCAAGACTGTTTATACTCCTAGATTTTTTTTTTTTTTTTAGAAGTCTTTCCATAAGTTCCTTGGGTACTTTGTTGGTTTCTTTATTTGTAATAGTTAAATATTTAATCCATCTGGAGATGTTCCTGGTATAAGGTTTGAGGTATGGGTCGAACTACTTTTTTTGAAACTACCCAGTTGTTCCAATTCCATTTATTGAACAATCCAGCTTTTACCAATTTGAAAAGACAACATATTTAAAGGATTTCTGGTTTTAATTATTTAATTCCAAGTTATATGGTTATAGCTCTATTTGTTGGTGTTTCAAATATAGACAATATTCATAGACTCTCTTCTATGAAAGATGAAAAGTTGATTTACACACACCACCACTTCTCTCTCTCCACAAATGTTTCATAATTATATTATGTCTAATTCCTCTATTGGTTACTTCGCCACTTCAAATAATTTATTTGGACCACTATTGCTTGTTCCTAAAACTCTAATCAGTATGTATCTAGATAACTCCTTGGCATTATGAAGATAATAGCACATAGAAGTGTACATCCTTTTTATTGTTGTCCCCACTCCATATTATCCACAACACAGCCCAGCCAAATAATAATGATGATGATGATGATGATGAGAATGTGTATGGAGGCAGGGTGTAGAGAATCAAATGAATGTTTTACAAGCCTACGATTCTTAAAAGAAATATCCATGAGTCCATACTGATATAAATAAATGACTGATTGAATAAATAAATGGGAAGAAGGGACAATTCTCCAATTAACAAATGTAGAAAAAAAAAGAAAATAGAAAATCACCACTAGAACCCCACAGTAGTAGTTGCTGCAGGCAAGATCCAGTGATGAATGATAAAATTGGTGAGCGACAGTTTAAGGAGCAACAGAATATTGTATAGACTCAAAGACTCTTACCCACAAATAGTTATTAATTACCATGGTGGTATTAACATATATCCATAAATTCTTTGATATGTATCCCTCCAGGAGGTGGACCTAATCTACTCTCCCCTCATCTCACCCACCTCCCTCCAGTGTGGGCTGCACTTAGTGACTCGCTTCTAAAGAACAGAGTATGTAAAGGGGGAAATAGTGAATTGACTGTGGAGAAACTTAGCAGACACCACTTTTACCAAGCCATCAAGGTTAACATCACCAGTAATAGGTCATGTTGGTATCATGCACCCCCCTGACATAGTGTAAGGAGAAGCGGACTTCCGTCTGTGTTATATACTTCCTCCAAATCCATAAGCCAGTGTAATCATGAGAAAACCACATCAGATAAACCCAAATTGAGGGACTCCACAAAATACCTCACCAATATTATTCAAAAGTGTCAAAATCATGAAAGACAAGAAGGGGCCAAGAAACTTTCATAGATTGGAGGATCCTAAAGAGACATGGTGACTAAATTTAACGTGGTGTCTCGCATTGAATCTTGAAACAGAAAAATGACATTAGTGGAAACACTAGTGAAACCCAAATAAAGTTTATAATTTAATTAACATTAATGTACCAATGTTTGATTTTTCTTAGTTTTGATCATTGTACCATGGTTGTGTAAGGTGTTAACATTAGGGGAAGCTAGGTGAAGGGTATAGGGAAATTCTTTGTAATATCTTTACAACTCTTCTGGAAGTCTAAAACTATTTCTAAATATAAAGGTTTTAAAGATGTGATCTACTTTTAATATAAAATTTTCTATTATCAAATGGAATTAATTCTTGGATACTCTAAAAATTAATACAACTAGATGAAAACAAAGTGTAATTTTCCAGTTTCAGGATTGCCAACCAATTAAGTTTGATCTGCAAGTAGGTAATGGTTACATCATTTCTCATTCCATTTGATATGTTCTCTCTGTAGAGCTTTACATTGTGTCTTTGTATTCTGATAGCATGGAGTTGTCCTTTTAATAAATACAAATGAGACGTGGAATCTTTATGATGTGTTTTTCAATTTATAAAATTATCAATATTAAAAATAATTTTTAAAAATTGAGTGTTTTTTCATACTTTGATTCTCATATAATACAAAACGACATATTTGAAAATACAAATAGGGCAGACCATACGCCATTATCTCTCCAACTTGTTGCAGCCAGGCCTTCCCATCCCCTCCCAGACTTTCTCTCTTCCGATCGCTCAATACTAGTAACCGTCTAATATGTTCCAGGCATTGTGCTAAGCTCTGAAAACAACTAACATTTACTGGAGTCATTTCATTCGATACTGCCTTTAATCCCGACAACGACTCCATATGAGGTAAGTGTTATCATTATCCCCCATCTTTATGAGGTGATGAGGAAACTGAAGTTCAGAGCGGTCAAGTGACTTGCCACAGGCACACAGCTAAGAGGTACAAGCATCTCAAGCCACCGCTTCGTCCAAACTCAAACCCAATCCTGGCTGGAGACCACAAGGCTCGCCAACCCTCCCTGCGCGCTCCCGCCCTCCCACAGCGCGCGCTCCCGCCCTCACCCCGCCCCATCCCACCGCCACCCGGCCTGCGGCGCAGCCTCTGGGGCCCGACCTTTCACCTAGTTCCCTGCGCCGGGAGGGGGCGGTCTCTCCGCCCGGAGGCTCCACCAGCGCCGAGGGGCGGTCCCGCCGGCGGGCCGCGCGCCGGGGAGGTGTCTGCGCGCTACGGAGGAAGGAAACTCGCCGCGGCGTTTCCGCTGCGGAGCTTGTGCCGCTGGTGCTGGCTGCCGGCGCTGCAGCATGGGGCTCGCGCCGCGAACCTTGGAGTTCTTCTACGATGTGCTGTCCCCCTACTCTTGGTTGGGTTTCGAGGTGACGCCAGGGGAGCCGCTTCGGACGGGTCCTGAGGGACAAGGGCAGAGGGAAGGGTGTAGGGACAGAGATCTCGTGAAATTCTTGGCGCTGCCGATTCGTCCGGGCTTCTTGGCAATCCCGGGGTTAGGACAAGCAAGAAAGCAAACTGGGGTTGAAGGTCACCTTGTTTTTAAACGGGATAGAGTCGCTGACTCCAGACCGAGCCGTTATAACCCATTTTTCCCACAATGCTTGGGAAGAAGA
Organism: Cabassous unicinctus; assembly: GCA_029593785.1. Lineage (NCBI taxonomy): Eukaryota > Metazoa > Chordata > Mammalia > Cingulata > Chlamyphoridae > Cabassous > Cabassous unicinctus. Next base: position 8,079 of record JAQZBX010049957.1, on the reverse strand, counting down.
GGGGCAGCACCAAATAATCAAGAAGAAATGGGTGACACGGCCACCAGTCTTAGCTCACCGATGCCAGTGTTGGGGGATGGGGTGCAGAGCAAGACGGAAACAGCCCACAGGAACAGTGACTTACACCCTATCCTGGATTAGGTTTCTAGGAGTGGAGGGAGTTTTGTCATTTCAAACCAATTTAGAGCGTCCTCATAACCCCTGCTAGGCTCATAGAGCCTCGAGGTAATCCTTTGTCATGAAACACCTCTTCCCCTTCCCTCACCCACTTTGACTTTTCAGACACAGAAACACTGGCTCATTCTTTACCTCTGCTCCTGCAGATCCTGTGCCGATATCAGAACATCTGGAACATCAACCTGCGGTTGCGCCCCAGCCTCATTGCAGGGATCTTTAAAGACAGTGGTATGAAGGGAGCTGCGTTTTCTGCAGGGGACAGGTGGAGGAAGAGGCTCAAGGGAGTTGCCCTCTACTGGGTCTTTATGCATCAACACCTAGTGATTTGCCCTTTGCCTGTAACCCAGGTAGGGTCCTCCAACCCTTCTTAAGTCTTCTCTCACCAGTGTGCCCAATGTTCCACTTGCAGGAAACACAGCACCAGCTCTGCTTCCCCGGAAAGCCAAATACTTGACTAATGACATTAAACTTCTGAAACAGCATATCAAGGTCCCACTCTGTTTCCCCAAGGATTTCCTATCTGTGATCCTTGAAAAAGGTGAAGACAGTAAGATGCACGTGGGGATATTGGGTGGAAAGCAAAAAAAGTCTTAGGTAGGATTAGGAAGGAGGGCCTGGGGAGACAAAATTATCTCCTGTATACTTTGGGAAACCTCAGGATCAAAGTTTAATGAGCAGAAGGTTGTGGGAAATAAAGGGGAAAGAGAGAAGGAAAAATTGGATGTACGGAACTTGGGAGGTTAAGGTTGAATGAGCTCTGAGCAATGTCAGACGAAGGACAGAGCTGATCTTCCATGAGGAAGCAAGCGGGTTGCAGAGGGTGGGGCACTACCTCTGAGTGCCTCTGCCCCACAGGAAGTCTGTCTGCCATGCGATTCCTCACTGCTGTGAGCTTGGAGCACCCAGAGATGCTGGAGAAAGTGTCAAGGGAGATATGGATGCGCGTCTGGTCACAGGTGAGGGCAGGACTCCGGGAACCTACTTGTTTTCCCTGCCTAGGCAATGTCCTGACTCACGTCACCCTAGATAACTTTCTGACCCTCCTCTGGGCCCGTTTCCAGAGTCATGATCTGGTCCTGCCCATGTGGTTCACTGACCTTCTGCCCTTCATCGCTTTCCTTGCCATCCCTTCCTGCTGAGTGTTCTCTCCTTCCCAGGATGAAGACATCACGGAGCCCCAGAGCATCCTGGCAGTGAGTGTCCCAGCTCTGACCCCTCTCCTCTGTTAGGGAGCTGAGAGCAGTTGGCATTTGTTTTGTTTTGTTTTGTTTTGTTTTTTATTATTGGGTAGACAAGGGCATAGTTATTTGGGGAGAAAGGATGTCCTATGTTTGAGGGGACAAATTACTGAAAAGTTGGAACTAAGAGGACTATCAAAAGAATATCTGAAAGGGAAAGTGCAAAAGGAACAAGTAAACAAAGTTTATTTGATGAAAGAAGCCAGTGGGAAAGAGATGATAAATGTTAGAACCCCCAGAAAGAAGGGATGAAGTCTTAGCAAGTCTTGGCTCCAAAGATTCCAACACAAACCTCACCAACATATCCAGAGTAGAAAGCAGGAGACAGCAGGAAAGAAGCTTTAAAAAGACAAAAAGTCAAAACTCAACAAAGCCGGAATGATTTAGAAGCCTGAGTAAGAACAAATAGAAGTAGCTCAAAACATTGAAATTTGTATCAAGCATAGGGAAGTAAATGTTTTTTCTTAGAAATAAAACCACAAAATTCAAAACAATACTTTTCCTTTTGTTTACAAAAGATAGTTTGGTATCTTCAAGTGAAACATATAAAATGGCAGTTTACACAAAAATTAAATATATAAAGTGAAGGTTGACCAATGTATCTTTCAGATTTTTTTCCTGGAAAGTATATGTATAATTTTTAGCATGTCTTTTTTCTTAATATTTAACAATCATTTTCCATGTGATTTTATATTTTAATCTCTTTGAATGCATAATTTTTAGTTGCTACATAGAATTCCATTCAGTGGATCTTTTTTTGCCTTTTCTTAATCATTCCCCTATTGTTGAACATTTGGTCTGGGAAACAATTCTCTGATTTAGTCAAGTCAAAGACAATGTTCCATTAAAATTGACCGCTTAACCTCTGTCATCCACATTCAGGTCTGGTATGTCAGGTTTGCAGTTGTTTTCGACCTTAATACACAATAAAATCACCCGTAGTACCTGGGTGCCACCTCCAGAAATTCTGATGTAATCCTTCTGTTGTATGACCTGGACATTGGGATTGTTAAAAGCTCCCAGGGAGATTCTAATGTACAGCTAAGGTTGAGGACAGTTGATTTAATAGAAACAATAAGATCCCAAACTACAACAACATACCCCTTTATCGTTTTCTCAAAGCCATGCTCCCTGCTTGAAAATTCTCAGGCAATTCCTCAGGGATTAGAGCCCTTGATTTTAAAAAGCATGAGATATTCACGGATTCTGAGAAATATGAAGGATAGAGCTCTGGATTTGATTTCAGGGAACTTTGACTCTAGTGTTGACTCTGCTACTAACAAGCTCATTAACTCAGCAAGCAATGTATCACCTCTGGACTTTAGTCTCCTCATTTATGAAATGAAAAAGTTGGGCTAGTTAATTTTGAAGGTACCTTCAGAGAAAAAAAAAGGGGGAGCGGCTGTCGCTCAGTGGTTGAGTGTGTGCTTCACGTATACGAGGTCTTGGGTTCAATTCCCAGAACCTCCTGAAAAAAAAAAATGCCTTCTGACACTAAATTTCTCTGACTGACTCTGGCGCCACTTCCTCTCTCCATCAATCTTAAGGTAGACCTCCACATCATGGGTGGGTGAAGACATTGCAAGGAAAACTTAGGGGCAGAAACTGAAAAGGGCCAGTTTCCTCCTGAGATTCACACACAAACACACACTAACGCAGACACAGCCGTGTTCCCTACCATACCCCTCTAGGCTGCAGAGAAGGCTGGGATGTCTACAGAACAAGCAAAAGGGCTTCTGGAAAAGATCTCAACACCAAAGGTGAAGAATGAGCTCAAGGAAACCACAGCGAAAGCCTGCAAATATGGGGTGAGGAATTTTTTGTGTTTCCAACCGCTGTCCTGAAAATAGAGAGAATTTTTGCTGGGTTCCCATGCTTCTGTCACAGAGCTCACTCTCCACTTGATTGCTCCCTGGCTCCCCTAGCCAAACCTCATCCTCTTTCTTCCCTTCCTGAGCCAAAGGAAAGAAGGGTAGGAGGTAGATGGTGAGAGAAAAGGTAGGGCATCTGAAAATTAGAAAAGTCACCCTGGAGCCATGGAGCCTCTTACCAAACACCTCTAAGCTGTCTTGGCTGCTTTGTTTCTGTGACCCCAAACAAGCACTGATTCCAGGCCTTCAGCCCCACCCTAATAAACACCTGCTCCAGCAACATCCTCTCCATGCTGTAACTGCTTCCTCCAGGCCTTTGGGCTGCCCATCACAGTGGCCCACGTGGATGGGCAAACCCACATGTTATTTGGCTCTGACCGGATGGAGTTGCTGGCACACCTCCTGGGTAAGTTAAAGGCTCAACACTGAGCTGCCCTTGACCCTAACCCCAGCCCCACCCCCAGTATATCTATCAGTTGACCAGAAGGAGGCGTTCAGAGTAAAACATGTTCTTGGCACTTCTAACAACAAGCCCTGTGCAGGCACTGTGCTGCTCTTGCTTGAATGGGGAGGGACAGCTCTCACCTCCATGGGAGAGAAGGAAGCTTTTTGTACCTTTCTGAACCTAGAAAACCTCTAGGGTCCTTGAAGGGCCAGCCTTTGCTCCTAACATACCCGAGGACAATGTGTGGATGCAATGTGATTTTCTTCATCCAGGAGAGAAGTGGATGGGCCCTTCACCTCCAGGCCTGAATGCCAGACTTTAAGAATGCCCAGAGGAAGCAAAACTAGAAAAAAGCAAATCATTCTGCTCTACTGACCTCCACCATGGGGCCCTGGGTCTCCGATTTCCCTACCTGATTGAGGTATCCTCTGAAACCCTGGGATCTGTCTCCCTTTCCCTTAGTCCCCATGGGTGCCAGGGAGGGGGCGGTGTGGTGCATGGCCTACCACTAATCTTTTGGCTTCCTTTACTTCTGGGCCTCACAAGTGCCTTTCACAGAGCCCCAAACTCTGCTTTCCTACAAAATAAACCTCATGCCATTATGCAAAGTCTTTCGGGGTCTGTGACTGTCCGGGTGTTATGCTCTTGTTTCTGCGTTCACATCCTGGCCACATCCTGCATTTACATCCTGGTCAGGGGTTCCTGAAGAAGGGCTCTTTAAATACTCCCAGCCAGCCCAGCCGCCAGTCTTGCCTCAGGGGAGGTTGTGTGGAGCGACCTGCTTCCCTTAGACAAAACTCCCTCGGTCTTTCAGTCAGAGACAGAAAACTAAGCCAGGTGGACTTTGCCAGCTAACCAGTTTGGCATGTACTGTCTTCTGACCAGCGTGGTAACTGCAGGACCAGATCAGTGGGCATGAGCAGTGGAGGGAGCCAGAGTATGGTGGAGCTTGTGCCCAGGTATTTACAAACTGAGTCCAGCTCGTCTAACTATAAGACGTAGGGCTGGGCCATTCAGGGAGACTGCCTGGGGTGGCCATGGCCTGAGAAGTGGTACATCCTTCAACACTACCTCTCTTGCCGACAGAGCAGAGCCTGAAGAAACCTCTCTGCTTCTCTCCCTGGCCTCATGTAATAACCCCTTTTTCTCTCTCACACGGACCAACTGCTTTTCCATTCCCCTGATTATTTCTCCAAAGTCCCTGCCTCTCCCTGCGCCCACTGTGTGTTAATCAGAATACCTTATGTTTAAATAATGTTTTGAAATTTTTAGTACACTTTACTGAGAAGCTGACACCACGTTTGGATGCCTATTGAGAACCAGTTACAGAGCCTTAAAGCTGAGGTGCTTGTGGAGCGGGTGCTGTCTTCCCCTTACTCCCTTCCTCTGGCACTTACTTATCTCATATCCCATTTTCCTCTTTATCCCCCATCACTTTCGATATTCTTCCTCTCTCCTTTTCTATTATTCCAACATGCCCCAAGATTTAAGTTGTCTTTACCAAGCTTATCTGTGAAGTACATCTCCAAATAAGTATTCCTTCCTTCAGGTAAGATTTCCTGATATGTACAGGTAATATGCCATAACTGAAAATATGGGGAAATGTCCAGTCTTTAAAAAACATAAGGGCAAATTAAAACAAAATATAACTTGTCATACAGGCATACCTTGGAGATATTGCAGGTTCAGTGTCAGACCATTGCAATAAAGCAAGTCACAAATTTTTATATTTCCCAGTGCATATAAAAGTTATGTTTACACTGTACTGCAGTCTAAGTGTGCAATAGCATTATGCCTATACACACACACACACATACCTTAATTAAAATGTGACACAGAGACATAAAGTGAGCACATGCTGTTGGAAAAATGGTGCAGAAAGACTTGCTTGATGTAGGGTTGCCACAAACCATGAATTTATAAAAAATGCCATATCTGCAAAATGCAATAAAGCAAAGTGCAGTAAAACGAGATATACCTATATATCAAAGCTGCAAAAGCATGGTGAGATGAAGACAAGATTTTATGAATAAAGATGCTTAGCTCAACAATTTTTGTGGTATAAAAAAATTGTAACAACTTAAATATCTAACAGCAGAAGGATACTTAAATAAACTATGGCACATCCAGGATGCAATGTTTCATAGCCATCAAAGACTGTATTTGCGAAGAATTTTTAAAACACTGGAAATTCTTAGGATTTAATTGTTATAGTTTCTGGCTTCTAAAGCACATACCATGCCGTGGGTTGCTTTAAACAATGGGAATTTATTGGCTTATGGTTTTGAGGCTAGGTTAGGTCCAAAATCAAGATATCATCAAGGTGATGCTTTCTCCCAGAACACTGTGGCTTTCTGGGTCTGGCAGCCCATGATCCTTGGTCCTTGGCTTTTCTATGACATGGCAATACGCATAGCGATCTCTCCTGGCTTTCCCTTTCTCTTCCCAGTTCTGTTGACTTCGCAGCTTTTGCTGCTCCCTCTGGATTTTTCTCTTCTTGATTTTCACTCTGCTTAAAAAGGACTCCAGTTATCCAGATTAAAGCCCAACCTGGTTCATCTGGGCTATATTTTTAAATGAAGTAACAACCCGAAAAGATCTTACTTTTAATTTGTCCATACCCACAGGAATGGATTAAGTTTACAAACATGTTTTTCTTGCATTCGTAGCTCCAAACCACCACAATAATATTGACTGGAGATAAAAAATGAAACTATACAGTTTTGTATTAGTTTCCTATTGCCACCATAACAAGTTGCCAGGAATTTAGTGGCTTCAAACAACACAAATTTATTCTCTTACAGTTCTGGTGATCAGAAGTCTAAAGTTGGTCTCAGTAGGCCAAAATCAAGTTGTCTGCTGGTTTCTTTCTGCAGGCTCTATGAAACTGTTTTAGTTTGTCAGGGCTGCTATGAGAAATACCACGGACAGGTTGGCTTAATCAGCAGTAATTTATTGGCTCACAATAAATTTGGAGGGAAGAAGTCTATAATCAAGGTATCACCAGACCATGCCTTCTCCAAAGACTGTAGCATTGTGGTGGTGGCTTGCTGGCAATCAATCTCTACCTCCATCACATGGTGATCTGTCTCTTTTAATCTCCTCCTGTGGCTTCTGTTTCCATACCCAAAATTCCTTTGCTTATAAGGAGTCCAGTCATAATGGATTAAAGCCCACCCTGCTTCAGTTTGGCTTCATCTTAATAGGATCTTCACAGATCCCATCAACAAATGAGTTCACATTCACAGGACCAAGGGTTAGGACTTGAACATGTCTCTACCACAAGGAGAATCCATTTCCTTGCCTTTTTCAGCTTCTAGAGGCCACCTACATTCCTTGGCTTGGCCCCTTCCTTGCATCACTCCAATATATTTATCCTCACATCTACTTCCTCCGGTGATCTCCTGCCTCCCTCTTTCAAGGACCCCTGTGATTACATAAATTCCCTCCTGGGTAATCCAGGACAATCTTCCCATCTCAAGATCTTAACTTCATCACATTTGCAAAGTTCCTTTGCCACATAAGGTATTATTCATAGGTTCTGGGGATTAGGACATGGGCATCTTTGGAGGACCATTATTTAATATACCACAAATATGATCTCAATTATGTTTCTATCATGATATATAAAATTATATTTTATTACAGTAGTTTGTTGATCCTGGAATAAAATATTTCAAAATATTTCACTTTTACTTGTATACCTTCTTAATTTCCATTTTTAAAACGATTCTGTTAAACAAAAAGAAAATACAAAGATATAGCAAGATTTTAAAGATTCACATTGGGCACAATTATCCCATTATTTTCTAAATGTATCAATTGATTTAACTTTATCCTGAGTCTTAACCCAGGTTTAAGTGGAATAATCTTTTATTGTAGATGCATATTTCCCATCTTCCTTCAAAGACTTCACATATATTCTAGACTAATCATAAGGTATTCAGTGATATCCCTTATACACATCATCCAGACTATAATTTCTGAACTACCAAGTAGACTCCAAAAAGAGAAATGGGGATAAGTCCCCAGATGTGGTTGTATTTTTGTTAACAAGGTTCCACACTTATTGTTAGTTTCTTCCTCTGCTCCCTTTCTGATTAATAGTTTTCTGATGGTAACGTAATGTAAAATTTACAGGAAATTTTGTCGATACTCAAAATTCAATACAGAATCACTTTCTTACATTATTATTCAAATTGCAAGCTTACCAAATAGCTTTTTGCTTTTAAAACACTTAAAATGTTTTATAGATTTATTTTTTTAGGTAAAATTCCTTGAAGTAAAATATTGCTTACAGAACCAAAACACAGGTGGTAATTTAAAAAAAAAAAAAAAAAAAAAAAAA
>JAQZBX010049956.1:0-19784 GCA_029593785.1 Cabassous unicinctus | reverse complement strand
ATTTGACAAAATCCAACACCCTTTCAATTAAGCATTCATCAAAGTAGGACTAGAAGAGAAGTTCCTCAGCCTTCTATAGATGATCTATGAGCACCCCACAGACACCATGATGCATCAGTGTGAAAGCAGCTAGCCTTCCCAATAAGATCAGGAATGACACAAAGAAGAACAACAACAACAACAAAAGGATGTCTGCTAATGCCACTTATATTCTACATTATGGTGATAATTCTATTGAAATCACTAAAGAAATAAAAACAAAAAGATATAGGTCATGGAAAGGAAGAAGAAAACTATCTGTTTTCACAGATGATATAATCTTTTTTAAAATGTTTATTTATTTATTTACTTTTTATCCATTTTATACCCCCCTCATTTTTGGCTGTTTTGTGTCCATTTGCTGTGCAATTTTCTGCATCAGCCTCCTGCCTGCTCTTCTCATCCTTCTCCTCCCATCTTCACCGGGATTCAGTCCTGGGAAACTCTGATGTGGGAGACAGGCATTCTGTGACCTGCACCACTTCAGTTCCTGGTTTTCATTGTGTCTCATCTTGGCTCTCCCTTGTGTCACTCTCCTGTTAAATCATCATCTTGCTGCATGGCTTGGTGGAGCCTGGTGGTGTGCCTGTGCATGGGGCTTTGGGGCTCACCCACTCACAGGGCCTGGTGCTGCTCCCTGGTGCTGCTCACACACTCATGGAGACTGATGGCGTGTCCACACACACAGGGCCTAGAGGTCCATGCAACTTTTATATTTTTCTTTATTTTACCAGGAGGTCCCAGGGATCAAACCCAGTTCCCTCCATAAGGGAGATGGACTTCCAACCAATTGAGCCACAGCCACCCCCTGATATAATCTTGTAAATCAAGATCTTAAGGAACATACACATGGATTCATATACCTTAAAAAAAAAAAAACTAAGTTTGGGCAAGTTCAGCAAAAATAAGAGTATACTAGATCAAAATATAAAAGTCAAATATATTTTTACAAACTTGCAATGAACACACATGGAATTAAATTGGAAAATAATACAATTTACTATAGCAACTAAAAGAATAAGGGAACTGGGAAAATATTTAACAAAATAAGTGTGGCACTTTACAATTATTTTTAAATAAAACTATTAAAAATATTATTGAAAAAGATTAAGGAAGTCCTAAATAATTGGAGAGTTACCAGTGTTTGTAGACTAGAAGACTTAATATTATTAAAATGGAAACACCAACAAATTCCTGACAAGGTCAGGTACCATTTTTTCCTCAGAAATTGCCTAACTGAAATTTGTATTGTAATTCAAGATGTGAGTAACCCAGGGGTTTCAGACTGGAAGATAATGGAGAAGATATATCAGCACAAACTCACTGTATTTGTCATTGATCCAGGGACCCTTTCCCAGGTGCAGCTGTAGGAACTGGGCCCAGCAATGGTGGAGACCTTGCAGAGCCTCTCTCTCCCCTGTGTGTATCTGCTTATTCCATCTCCATTGGTTCAAATTGGAGCCAAGGCTTCCACCACCCAGGGAAGGGGCTGCACTGGCTGAGTCATGCTTATTGCAGTAGATCTTGGAATACAGATAATGTTCACTGCACACTGGGCCACATCTCCACCACTGCTGACATAGCCCTAAACCAGCTCTCCCTGCAGCTGAACTCCATGAATTTTAATGGTGTGGCCTTGCCATTGCCTTTCTCTCAGGAGACACAGTCAGAGGAAGGCAGTGGGAGCCCAGAAACAAACATCACCTGAAGGGAGGCATGCAGGGGGTTTGATGCAGGGGTCAAGAAGGAAACACTAAGAACAGGTTCTCAGCTCAGGAGCATGTGTAGATGAGGCTGAGGATATACTATTTTTTCTGAGACTGTGATATCCCCGCCCAGACAAAGTTCTTCACTCAAAGCTACTCTAAGGATCTTTCCTGATTCAGAACTTCAAACATTATTTTCACAGGATTCAATCTTGCCTGTCTTTCTCTCTTTGCCTCAGGAGAGAATGTAGAGAATTATTTCTTGTTGGATGTCCTGCTTGTAATTGAGATCACTCCATAATATCATTAACTGACATGTTGAGGAACATTTCATGCAGTAAATCATATTCCTATTTGACCTCAGTTTTGAACCAAACACAGAAGGGGCTCCAAGTCTTATCTGATGAATTCCTTCAATCCTGGTCATTTCAAGATTCTTAATTTTGAATAACCTGAATAATATTGTACATATCAATAGGGGGGTCCATACAATACCAATGGATTACTCCCAAGAGCAAAGGCTGGAGATATTTCTGGTTGTCAACACTGGAGATATGTACAGCTGGAATCTTCTGGACAGAGTCCTGGGAGGCTGCTGAACATCTTACAATGTGCAGTATCTCTGTATAACAAAGAATTATCTAGTGTGCAATGTCAATAGTGCAGAGGTTGATAAGTTCTGATATAAATGTACAACTACAAAAAATCATTTTAATGTAGGTAATTTATCCACCAGTAAAACTGAAAGAACACAAACTATGTCTTGGTCTTTTGTTTGTTGATAGGGCCCTACTCTCTCACATGGTATGTGGCATGTGCAGAATGGGTTCAACTCTCCAGGATCTGGGCTTGACCTGGGAATTGAGAGACCATTCACTGGGGCAAACCCAGCAGTGTGTTCATCCTTCCACAACTTCTTTTTTCTGTAGGACAAACAGTACAGAAGGTGATTTGCCCAATTATGCAACAGATGTACACAGCCCTGACACAGATGTACAGAGCCTTAATCACCTGCTTTTAGCACCCAGCAGATGGGAGAAGGAGAAAATGCCAGCTGCCATCTATCCCAAGTGACTAAACCAACAGAAGTCTGGAAAATATCATTTCATCTCCCACGGACTCTGCATCTGTGATCCACTAAGGAAAAGGGAGTTATGTTCTGGGATCCAAGGACAAAGAATCATCAGGGGCTTCACCTGGGTCCCTGGCCTAAATAGGAAGCTAGTAATTATGACCTTCCTTTAAAGAATACATTCACCATGTACAGTGCTTTGTGAGGACGTGGGGGAGAAAGCACATTTTTTCTACAACTGAAATTCTTTTCCATGAACCCATCATCAGATGAGTTTTCAAAGACTGTTTTCACAGGGAGCTCTGGGTGTAGAGACTGCATGTCTAGGAGAGAGCTCATGAGAAGGAGGGAGCTAATGTTCCCCATGGGGGATGGACATGCAAATGGGACCCCTCCCTATGGTCCTGAAAACCAGCCCAGGCCTAGGCCCTTCAGCTCTGAGAGAGGTTCTACACCCAGGTAGATTGAGTTCTTCCTTTCTGTGCACAGGGTAGAGGAAGCACCATGAAGTGTGCTGAACTGGGCATTTCTGCTGTCAATTTTCCATGGTAATATTATGAAGAAACTGGAAGTGCTGCTGTGTGTGGGATTCAAGGAGTATGTATGTGAGGAGGGTGTGTGAGTCAGTGTCTCTCTCTGGAATCAAAATTTACTTACATTGATTATAGGTGCCCAGTGTGAGGAGCAGCCGGTGGAGCCTGGGGGAGACTTTGCATAGCCTGGAGGGTATCTGAGCCCCTCTCCTGTGCAGCCTCTGGATGCACCTTCAGTAACTACAGAATGAACTTGGCCCACCAGGCCCCAGGGAAGGGGCTGGAGTGGGTCTCATACATTAGCAGTGGTGGTAGTTACATAGACTATGCAGATTCTGTGAAGGGCAGATTCACCACCTCCAGGGACAACAAAAAGAACCAGCTCTATATGCAAATGTCAAACTTGAGGCCTGAGGATACAACCAAGTATTACTGTGCCAGAGTCACAGTGAGGGGAAGGCATTGTGAGCCCAGAAAAAACCTCCCCATGCAGGGAGCGGCTGGTCTCCTGGGGGAGCTCAGGGCCCACATAGCACAGGGCTCAGCCCCAGGGGCAGGTTCTCAGGGAGGTTTCAGTTGGTTTCCTGCCAGGGTCTGGGATTTCCTCTATTTCTTACAATTTCCCCAGGGAACCTCTCTAGATTTAGTATTCTGTGTCCTTTATTGAATTATCTGAATCAGGAAAGCTTCATTACACTAGGAGAAAACATTCCAACATGTGTACTAAGCAGTGTACTTTATGGAGGCAGAAATGGCTCTGCCAGGGCTAAGTAGGATATGATTTCTCAGGAGCCTCAGGAAATGTCCTTGAATTTTTAAAAATCTGACACAGAAAGGAAACCTCATTGGCATTCCCTAATTAGGTTACTCTTTGTGATTCTGGAAACTTCTGAAATCACACAACCAACTACAGTGTGAGGTGCTTCAACATGAGTCCTTTGTCCTCCATGGAGGATAAAAAGCTGGTTGCCCCTTCCACAGACCATCTCATGAACCTGATGACCTTTAACAGAAACCCCTGAGATTTGAGGCCTCAGCATGTGTAAAGGAGGGAGACACAGGATCTGATGGGAGCAGTGTGAGAGCAGCCCCAGGTCTGCCCCTCAGGGAGCCCAGAAGGGGGCTGGGAAGAGAGGTCTGGCCTCAGGACCCCCAAACACAGATCTTCCCAGGACAGGACAGGAGGAGGCAGTGGAGGGGCTCCTGTCATGGGCCTGGGCTTACTCTATGCTCACTCACTCCCCATCTTCAAGGTGCTGGGTCCCTTCCTGACTCTGAAAATTAAACGCTGTATTTTTTGAGAAAACCTCAATTGAATATGGGCAGAGCTTAGAGTGTCACTGAGGAAGAGGGAAGACAACAGGATTTTCCCTCAGCCACAGTTTTTTGTCCTGACCCCCAGTGCCTTTCCTCATCTGACTCAGAAGAGATGTGAGGGAGATGACTTAGCACAGAGATTAATGGGATTCAATTAGAATGAAGAGAATTTAGACAAGTTAAAATAGTGAAGGAATGAAAATATTCTAATATTGACTCTGATGATGGTGGCACATATCTGAGAATAAAACAAAATGCATTGAATTTTGTGATTTAAATGCATAAATTTATGGTATATGATTTATAAGTCAACAAACTTATTTAAAAAATCATGCCTAGAGAGAAGGGAAGGGAGGAGAGGCAGGAAGTAGAGGTAGACCAAATTTGGGGGAGTTCTTTTTCTGGTTTGTAATGATAGTTATGTGTATGTAAATATATGCAAATATTTATTGAATTGTACATTTTAATATATGAAAATATTGTATGTTAATTAGAATTTAACAAGAACTAACCATTTATTAATGTTCTCTAGTTCATTAACATATTCTTTAAAATAGGCATAGACTTTTATAAATTTTTCATGCTAGTTTTGTTCTGACAAAGGTAGGAGTTTTGCACTAAGGTGAAAGTTGTCTTGCACTTCTGTTGTACTCTAGGGTAATTCCAGTAGCTTGGATCTAACCTGAGCCATCTTACTGAAGTTTCTGTGCAAGACTGACCCAAGCATGGGAATTTTTCCCAAGATAAATGCAATTTCTGAATCCCAGATTTATTCATCTATCACATACTGTTACTTGGCTGTTTTTCCTCAGGCTTTTCTTCATTTCAAAAATAATCAAATGACTTATTGCCTCTAAGGTTATATGGTTTTCCTCTGTCATCCAAGCAATTTGTTTTTTGGCATCATTGACCCTCACAGAGCCCCCTCTCCTATGGTTAATGACATTCCATTTTCATCACCCAAATTGATGCTGAGCTCCTGGGAAGGACTGTGTTTTATCCACCACTCCATTACCATATCCAAGCAGTTTGTACTTCATATACACATTTGTATTTTCATAATTTCTGGTAGTTGTAGTAGTTCAAAGCACTAAAATATATGGAATTTTTTTATAACTCTTTAAAAATTTTTTTCAGAAAGGTAGTTTGAATTCACACAGCCATTTTACTTTTTGCTCTTGTGATTTATAAGTCAACAAACGTATTTAAAATCTCCCTACTGCTACAATATGAATAATAGTGAAACCACTCATTCACAGAAAGGTGTCTTTAAAATCACTTTTTAGGTCTTATCAACCTAATCATGACCACGACTTAGCAGAAGGCAGCAGAGTTAATCAGGTGGGAAAAGGAAGAATAATACCTGAAGTTCAACTCAGAAGATACTTTCCTCCGGGTTTCTTCTGGGAAATCTCTGATTTGTGACCTAAAATCCACTTTGAACAATGAAACAAGTCCACTTAGACATACCTTGAGGTGCTGAAGCAAATGGCACTAGTGGAGAGCCATGGGGCTGGCTCAGGGATATCATGACTGGGCTTGTCCATCCACACATTATTTCTCAATCTGTAAAATGGGAAAGGAAAAGTGAGTTATGCATTATATACTGAAGGCTTAGCACCACTCAGGTTCAGTTGAAGGTACATGTCTCCCTGGATCTTATGTTTCTGCGACATCTTGGTTGAAAATCTGATTCCTGTTTCCAAGAACAAACCCATGTTTCTTGATTTCTGGATGACATCACTGCTTCTCCATCCTTCACCAGGGATCTCTGGGACTGCAATTGTCACAGATTTCCCAGGGTTAAAACAATAAAACAATAATGAAAAAAAAAGAACAACAACAAAAAAAGAAATTTTAAAAAATTAAGAATAAAACAATGGGGAAGCCTTGGACTCAGCTAGTAGGGATCCATAACAATACTTAACCCTATGGGTAGAACTGATTACAAAACATCCTACAGCCAATAAACTATTCTCATGGCCAACTCCTGAACCAGAAGATCCTCAGGGGTCATCTTTCCAGACCTTTGTGATTCCTCCTCCCCACATTTCTACCATGAAAGCAATTATTTGTAATTCTGGAAACATCTAGGATTAAGAATCTCCATTTATCTTTCAAGACTTTACTCAGATTCCCATCCAATTCCTCCATTAAAATTATGCTTTCCTGCTCCAAGCTTCAAAGAAATTAGTATAGTTCCTTACCTCATTGTACTCAAGGCAGCAACAAAATATCTACCCTAATGCATCATCTAGTCTAGGGTGAGTTTGTAGTTTGCCCCATTCAGCTATCTCCCTCTGACACTCTCTTATCTCACCACCTGCTTTCCCAACTTTTTATGAAGGTGGGATGCCTTGGCACAATTCTCCACATATTGCCCTTAATTCTAATATCTTGCCATCAAAATTCGAGTCCTCAGTATTCATATGTAGTACCTTTTACCTCTCAAAACTGCCTATACATCCACTTGCAGTGATAGTGATATCTCTCCTGTATTTCCTTATTTTTAATTCAATTCACTAATATTAATGAATGAAGAGCCAATGGCCATATGCTGTATTCAACATCAGTTCATAAGGTGATAAGATATATGGTATTTTTAGAAGCAAATAGATCTAAATTGATCAACGTGCAAGGTGAGGACACAAGACTGAGGGTGGTTGACCTGCCAAATTTGCACAAGTGCACAGTATCAGGGGCAAGAGCATTTCAGGTCTCCCTAATGCAATCAGTGGTCACTTGAAATAATAGTTCACACAGAAAATAAACTGCCATAGTAATATCTAACAGCTCTGCCATCCAGCTATGAATTCACACTTAATGTGACTACTGTGTAATGACATAAAAAAATAATGTGAGATGCCAGATCCAAATGTCCATCCTTCCACAAACATTGAAAAACAGGCAGAAACTGTCAGGAACAACTTTGTCAGGGAATTTACATAATAAATATATTCCTTGGATTGGTGACACAGTGTACATATTTTCAATGTCATCCTTGATCCTTGGCCATATTTGGCTACCTGAATATCTCCTTCATCACATTTCTTGCTTGGAAGTAGAGGAACTTGGGCTTGGTGATGGGGCACCCTAGGAATAGGATTATGTTCTCTGAGTGCTCAGCCAACATCCTCTTCCTAAGGGTGTCCCTAAAACAATTACCATGCCTCATACCCTTTCATTGTAAATACACTTACCTCCCAAAAGTAAATTGTACACATGAAGAAAGATGAAACCACAGCACACATTTACTTAAATTCCCTATTCAATCTGGAAAATATTTCCTGGGCGTCATGGAATTCATCCACAAGAAGATGAAACCCCTGGGGTTCTTCCTCTTTCTGGTGGCAGCTCCCAGATTTGTGTGTCTCAGGGATTTAGATAAGAAAGAAATAGAGATGATGCATCTTAAGCACAGGACTCACTGTGGTTCTCCTTGTCCTTAGCTGTCCTATCTCATGTGTACTGTCTCCATATTAATCCACCCCACCCACCATTTCTGACTGGGAAATAGCTTGATCCTTGGTGTATCTTGTGTTTAGGGAATATGAGTTCCTGTTTCTGGTTGTGAAGTCCCAGGTGCACTTCCTGGATCCAGTATTTTAGTATTCTTCTAGAATACTGGCATCACCAGTGAGATAACTGTCTCCTTGTCCATTGTACTTTCTGTATTCCAGATTCCTGGGGTGTGGCTGAGTTATGTAGGCAGTATCAACAGGGCTGAGAACATCATCCACAGAACATCTACTTGGTCTCATAATAGCTTCACCAGGGACCCTACAGAGTCAGGTTCATTAACAGCTGAGCCTCTGAGCTCTGAGGACACAGGTGTGCATACTGCTGTGCTAGGAAACACCAGGGGCCCCAGGATAGGGTGGCAGACAAATTTCCCCTGCTGGGAAGCACTGGACAGGTGATCCAAGTGGATACTTCTGCCCACAGAGTTCAGAAAATAGACCCTGCAGGGGGAAGTTGAGGAGGTTACTATTTGAGGATCTTAGTTTCCTCCTTCCAAGCAGAGAGACCCTCATAAACTTGGACGTTTCTTACTGCCTTGCTTTCCTCATTTTCTCATATCCACAGAAATATGGTATATGATTTTTTCCCATGGATCTGTAAGTTTCAAAGGAAACTGAGGCAGAGGAAGCTCTGACCTGGAACTGTGCAGAGTAACATGTGAAGCCAGCTCCAGGCTCCTCACACCAGATGATTTCAGCACTTCCTGCTGCTCCACCATATTCCTCTATTCAGAGTGGCTGAGGTGAGTCTATGAGGGATGGCCAATTAAAAGGTCATGTAAAAGTTATACTTTACTTATGCCTATCTCCTCTCAGTTTCTGGTTCTTCAATCCACTTCTCTAAATTACATTTCTTAATATATTAACTCATTTAACATGAATTTATTTATTTCCTTCTTTAAGACATTGACATTTCTTCATGATTAGAGAAAAAAAATGCTCTTCACAGCAATGTAATCCTTGTAAACAGGGGAAAGACACAATATAAAGTCATAAAATTTATGTTTGTTTCCACAAAACCTTGCTCTCTAACCTGTGCTCAGTAAACAAAGTTCCCTAAAATGTCACAAGAGTTCCAGAAAGAGAGAGAGAATAACCATAGACTCTTCCATATTTATACAAAAATGTTCCTCCCACATGGAAACCACACTCTGGGTTCCTAGGAGACAACTCTGCTTCCCTGCTACTCAGAGTCAGGTTTTTCATAATTCTGGACAGAATTCTTTGGGATTCATGGGATTTATCAAATAGAACATGAAATCCTTCTGTTCCTCCTCTTGGTGGCAAAAATCAGACAAAGCATATCTTTGTATGTGTGCTTATACTGGTGAATGTTTATGCATGTATGTGTGTGTATGTCTGAGTGTGCATACATGTGTGTGTGCATGCACCTGCTTTTGTGCTTCTTAGTGTGTGTGGTTGTATTATTGGAATAGTAGGTGTGAGTTATATGTGCTTGGAAGTCTGTGTGTGCTGTGCATATGTGTATGTGTGTGTCTGTGTGGATAAGTATGTGTATTATGGATGTGTGTGTTGGTAGTGTGTGCATATGTGACCATGTATGTGCATGTGTGTATGTGCATGTGTTATTGGCATGCTAGAACTGTGAATTGAATTTCAGCTCCATGGTTCTGTATGTGTAAGTGTTATTGGTGTGACCTTCAAATAGTCAAGAACAAAGGAGGTAAGATGCCCCCTGAAAGTCCTTGAAAATCTCTGGATTCACTGTGCGTGGGTTTGTGTCAATGCATCTTGCAGGCTCCAGGAAAGGGATCCTGGTGATTTAATGAAATCCCATGTTTCATCTCCCTGCAGAGTAGGTGGAGTTTCAAAAGACAATTCACATGTCAAGTTATGGCATCCATCTTACAACCATTAGATTGATGGCTATTATAAAAACAAAGGACTACAAGTGTTGGAGAGGATGTGGAGGAATGGGAACTCTCACCCACTGTTGGTGGTAATGTAGAATGGTCCACTCATTGTGGAGGACAGTTTGGCGGTTCCTCAAAAAACTAACTGTAGAACTGTGATATAATCCAGCAATTCCACTGCTGGGTATATATGCAGAAGAACTGAAACAAGGACATGAACAGAATTATGCACACCAATGTTCATAACGGCATTGTTCACTATTGCCAAAAGCTGGAATCAACCCAGGGGCCCACCAAAAGATGAATGGATAAACAAAATGTGGTACATACATACAGTAGAATATTGCTCAGCTGTAAGAAGGAATACAGTGTTAAAACTTGGGATAACAGGGATGAATCTTGAGGACCTTATGTTAAGTGAAGAAAACCAGGCATTGAAGGACAAATATTACATGACTTCACTGATATAAATAAAGCAAATCAAGCAGACTCAGAGAGCTATTGTCTGGAAGATAGGTTGACAGTATTTAGAAAGGGAGAAGAAGGTTGTGAGCAAATGCCCATAATCTATGATAGGTGGAAATGTGTAGTTGGGCATTGAAGGCATATGACAGGAGGGTAGTGATACTATTGGGCTGAGTGATGCAGTTTTGACAGGTGGGAAGAGTGGGGAGGGTGGGTTGGATGGTCTATGGAATCGGGGGGAGGGTTTGGAGAGGGACCAGGTGAACACTGGGGATTGGCAGATATTTGGTTGAAAGTAGAATGTTGGGAACACTCTTATGGAAATAAGACAAGAAAGGGTTACTGGTTTAGGGTGTAGGATGGGGGGCATTTGGGACAGGCCACACCAAGGGCAGCCTTCTAGGGAGTGTGCAAGTGGTATTTTTGTCATAATGTGTTGTATCAGTTGGTGGAGACCCACAATATGAGTGAGAAGGACCTTGACTCTCATCCTAGGGAGGATTGATATGTTCTCAAACAGAAGGGTGGGAGAGTCCAAGAGGATGGGTGGTTCCTAACAGGGGAGGGCAAACCAGTTTGTCACAACCTCAGAGTTGTTGTATGTAACTATGAATCTTGTCATCCATAGAATGTAGCCGGGTGGTCACCATGGGCCCTGAGAGGAGGAAGAGGGAGGAATAGAATAGATGGAACAGGGAGTATTTAGTGGGCAATGGAAATGTTCTAAATGATCTTGCAATGATAGACACAGGCCATGTTAAAGATCATCAAAATTTATAAAAGCGTATAGTCTAAAATGTAAACCAAAATGTAAACTATTGATCATAGTGAGTTGCTATGTTTCACTATTTGTATATCAGTTTTAACAAATGTACCATCCACATATAAAAAGGTATTAATACGGGAAAGGGGAAATGGGGAGGTTGTTGGGTATATGGGAATCCCTTGCATTGTGTTTGTGACTTTACTGTAACCTAAAAATTCTTTGAAAAAAAAATTTTAAAAAGTAAGACACTGGAGAATAAATGGAAGAAAATATCACTGTACATACAGGACAACAGATATTACAGTGATGAAAGGCAAAACGCTAAAAAAATTTAAAAATATTTTCCATTAATTTTTAATATCCAAGTTTTAAATTTTAATTTATTTTTAGTTTTCTTTAAATTTTTATGTATTTCATTTCTTATATTTAACCTACCATCAATATTTCATTTTCCTATTAGTAGTATTTGGCTATTTTATTGGCTTCATTTTCGAAGAAGCTTTATATCACAGAAGGGTTACAACTGGAGCAGGGGAGGATCATTGGAGTTGGATGTCAGTGATTGGAGATACATGCGAGGAAGTTCACCTGGGCATACATATAAGGTATATAAATGTCTTCAAATGTTCATGGGGCATTGTCAAAGTGGGTGGAGATTCACACAATAACCGAGAGTATATTGAATTCTCATCATGGAGAGCTCTGTCATGTTCTCTAATGGAGCAGCAACTCTCCCGCTAGTGCAGGGGCAGTGGCTGTGAAGGAAGATTGTCCACTGATGGGGCCTTGATATTGATGACTATGCTTGTGAGCTTTTGCTCTTGAAATTGAAGCTTAGCCTAGTGTTGTGGGGTGCCTAAGAGTTGTCTCCTGAGAGCCTCTTTGTTGCTCAAATGTGGCCTTTCTCTAAGCCATATAAATGCAATACCTTCTCCCCAGCATGGGACATGACTCCTGGGGAGGAGCCTTCCTGTCCCTGAAGGATTTCTACCAAGCACCAACTAGCAATGCAAGTGAAAAAAAACTCAAATAAAAGGGGGAAACTGTAAAGACAAATTAGTTTATATGGCTAGGAGTCTTCAAAGTGAGTTGGGAGGTTATCCCAGAGGTAATGCTTATGCACATCTCAGCAGAATCTCATAGACTGCCAAAGTGGATTCTACCTCAAATAGTGGGGCTCCTGAGGGCTCTGGAGACACCCAGTTCCTATGATCATGGCAGATACCTCCAGAGTTTGGGGTCTTGCCAGTGGGCCCTACTTTGGAGTTTGTGCTCCTAAGAGTGACAGAGTTGGACTTGGTTATGGCTTCCCTACACATGGCTCATCTGTCCCTTCAATTTGATCCTGTACTTGGTGCTGGAGTTGGTAGGTGTACATCCAAGAGACTTGAATGTTTGGGTTGTCCATGTGCCTGCTTGGTCCTGAGACTCAACAGAGTGCAACACCTACTCTCCTGTTCATTGAACTCACCCAGGGCAACAAACAAGAAGGTGAGGATTGACAACCACCATATCAAGGAAATGAGGAAGCCTACAACTGCAAGCAAGTGAATCCCTTCCATCTGTTGTATGGGATTGAAACTTCATCTCAAGTAGAGTTGGAGTCAACAACACCATCCCAGAATCCTCAGGATTGGGGAATGAACTACGGACCAGAGTGGACTTACTGGTATTCTACTATAGATTTGTGATTCTAGCAGTGGAAGAAATTACAGCATTGATGTGGAGGTGGTGGCCTCTGTAGGCTCTGGGGAAGGGGAGGGAAAGACAGTTGTATTGTGGGGGCTTTTTCAGGACTTGGGAATCATCCTGAATGGAATTGCAATGACAGATATAGGCTGTTATATACCTTCCCACAGCCTGCAGAACTGTGTGGGAGAGAGTGCAAACTACAATGTGAACTATGGTCCATGCTCAGTGGCAAAGCCCCAGAATGCATTATCAATTGCAATGAATGTGCCACACTAA
Organism: Cabassous unicinctus; assembly: GCA_029593785.1. NCBI lineage: Eukaryota > Metazoa > Chordata > Mammalia > Cingulata > Chlamyphoridae > Cabassous > Cabassous unicinctus. The sequence continues at coordinate 6,523 of JAQZBX010049956.1, read as the reverse complement.
TGAATGATGTTGTTTATGTGGGAGGGTGTGGGAGGTGTGGGTAGTGGGACATATGGGAATCCCTATAATTTTTGTGTAACGTTTGTGTTATTTATGTATTTTTAACAAGTAAAAATATATTAAAAAAGAGATGTTATCAACAGCTTATTGTACTTCTAAAGAGCAGTCTGAAGCCAAGTGCCCAGCCAAGTAACACTGGGGAAAAAGGTTGCAAGGGAAATGCCCTCTGAGCCCAACTGGAACCCTCCTACAAGGTGAGGTTTGAATTCAGGGAACTATCAGGACCCACTTAGTATAGAGCAAAGCTCTGGATAGGTGCAGGCATGCTAGCAGGGGCTTCCTCTCAGGTTCTGTGTTTATCTTTTTCATATGAGTCTAAAATAACAAGTTATCTTGGACTGTTAATGTGTCTAATTATAATCTACTCCCTTATAGGAGCTCAAAAAGATAATGTGAGTGACACATAGAAAGGGATACTATTTCTTATAGATATCTTAATAGTGAAGAGGTAGAGGACAGGGAAAATTGTTAATAAATTGGGTCAAGAATTTTGGGAAACACACTGATCACCTGATAATTGTTGCATTTCTCTAAAGAGAAAAGCTTCATTTTCACAACTGATTCAAGAATGAACATCCATTTTCTGTGGACATATAGACTCAACTATCTGTATGTTCACATTCCATTCTTAGTTCATATTCTATACATTTTACAACACAAATAAAATTTAGCCATGAGATGGCCCTTCCCCATCCCTTCAACATGAACCCCTCAACACCTTGTCTTTCTCACCCTGATCATGGTGCTGATTTCCTCCAGGGTGTCATGTCCAGTGACATTCAAATGTATCTCACTTAAATATTTCCTACTTTGTCTTTTACAAAGTTATCATTTCGTTTGGTCCTTCAGACTAACATTGAAAAACATATAATATTGATGACAAGCCTCAGCTTTGTTTAATAATGTACACAAAAGCCAAAAGCTCATTTTTATTTCCTTGTGTTGAGCACACCCTAGCAACTCTTCCTCACCCACAGAAGTTGGAGTCTCACAACTTAGATGACTTAATACATTACAAACATATTGTCTCAATTCAAATAACTAGTTCAGGAGGCTATAAACCTGAAGACTGTAGGGGAGAATCCTTCCTGTCCTTCTTCTAGCCACTGGGGTTTTACCTGAAATAATTGGGCTTTAATTATCAATTCAGTCATCACAGGTATCCTCCTTGAGCTTGTCTTTCTGTGTCAACATCTTCCCTTCTATAAGTACACCAGTCATGATGGGATCGGGCCTAATCCAATCCAGCTTGGCCTCATCTAAATTAACATCTTCAAAGAACCCATTTCCAAATAAGGCCATATTCACAGGACCAGGGATAGGAATTGAACATGTGTTTTCAGAGATAGAATTCAGCCCATGACACAATCCAATATACTGGTGATCTGAGGACCTTCCACTGACTGTGTTTGTAGCTCAGACTAGGGTTTATGTTCCCTAAAGTTCTTCCTAAAGAAAGAGTCCAGAGGTTCAGTTTTAGGAGCCTGCTAGAAGTGGTTATCAACTATACAGAAATGTCTACTTTCTGCTAAAAAAATAATTCAAGAGGAATTTACTTGAACAATTTTGAGTCTATGGTAAATTTTAAATATACATTATATGATAGCTCTTTAAGAAGAAGAAATATTCACAATAGTTAAGTGAGTCAAACAATGACATTGAGGAGTTTGGTACATATTGGATTAAGTGCAGTTTTTCTGAATTTAATTTGTTTGTACATTTAACTACTGCCCCAACACTTTATTATATCCAACAAAAATCAGCTAACAGAGGAGATAAATGGATCAGGACATTTACTGAGGCTATTAGAGGTCCCTGTATTTGTGTTGAGTATTTCATAAATAAGTATATCCATGATAGTAGAGTCACATTGACTATATTCCCATAGGATTTTTTGTTCCTTGGCTGCTTCTAATTCACTTATCAGTTCCTTCAGCAAATACCATGGCCTGAAAAAAGAAAACCCTGTATTTAAACAAGGAAGACACCAGGAAGTGGGATGTATATGAAGGCCCAGCCAGCATCTTCCTCTCAGAGGAGACCCAGAGAAAGGAGATTCTCCTGACCCTTTGAACTTTACTTCTAAAAGTACTCCTTCATACACATTTAGGCCAAGTGTTAAAAGCAAAGCACACATGGGCTTAAATTTCAGAACCTCATCAAACACAAAGATACCATCTTTAAATCATGGGCTTTAATGGAACACAAATCCCTTTGTGTCATTCATCTTTCTGGTGGCAACTCCCAGAAGTGGGTGCTTCAGGATTCATATATGAAGGTAATGAGATGATGCCTCTGAACACAGGACTCACTGTTGCTCTCCTTTTTCCCAGGTGTCCTTTCCCAGGTGCAGCTGCAGGAGTCAGGCCCAGGACTGGTGAAACCATCCCAGATCTTTTCCGTCACTTGCTCTGTCTCTGGAATCTTTATCCCAACCAATGTTTACTTTTAGCTTTGGATCCTCCATCCCCTGGGAAAGGGGATGGAGCAGTTGTCAGCAGTATGCTATAGTGGTAACATGTACTACAATCCTTCAAGAGCTGATTCTCCTCCTTGAAAGACATATCCAGGGAACTGTTCTCTGTGCAGCTGAGCTCTGAGTCTGCTGAAGGCATGGCCAAGTATTACTGTGCAGGAGACACAATGAGGGGAAATTAGTGTGAGTGCAGACTCCAACCTCCCCTTGCAGGGTGGGTCTGCAGTGCAAGTGGTGCTTGGGATCACCCAGAGCAGGGACCAAACCCAGGATCAGGTTCAAGGGACACTTGGGAAAGGAGGTGAGTCCTCTAATGAGATAAGTTTTCCTCTTATTGCTTCAAAACATTTAATCCCTAGGGATTCTCCATTATGTCTATTCTAAGTAATGCCATGATGTTTCCAAGTTTCAAACACAGAAAACATATTTGTAATGCTATTACATTTATATAATATTATATATTGTATTGTATTGTATTGTATTGTATTGTATTGTATTGTATTATGTAGTATACACACACTCATATACCATATAAGTTAGTTTTCTTCATATTGTTCTTCTGGATTTGACTACAATTATGAAACAACATTCACTCAAATGATAGTTTGACACTGTGCAGTTGATTCTAAGGAATTAATTCTCTGTCCTGACTTGCCCAGGCAAAGTGTAATAATAATGATAATAATAATAATAATAATAAAAGTGGATTTTGTATGTTTGTTTAGTCACCATAAGATAATTCTATGGAAGGATAATTTTATAAGAATTGAAAATTGAAGACTCAATTTATTTTCTGACAGTGTAAACATGTATATCCCTCCTCTACCAAGCCATTCAGAATTCTAGGTCACCAGACTTAACTTTCCACCACCATGTGGAACACCATGACCCCAGGAGATCAGGATCAGTAAGAGGAGACAAACTGTTGTGGTCTTAGGTACATCATCCATGTGCCTCACCTTGTTCTCTCCATCTGGATGAGGCTCCTGCACTTATTTAGGTTGTCGATGTTCCAAACACATACCAGGCTAATCCTAACAGGGAAGCTAGCCCAATGGAATGAAAAAAGTTACCCATTTCTCACTGGAAGCAGATGTCTCATAAGGTGATCAGAGCCTCAGCTGTCATCAGGAGCTCTGGGATACTCTCTGATTTATCACCTCTGGGGAGGTGCTGAATTGCAGATAGACTGAGAAGATAAATGTGGGACATGGCAGGTCTTAAACATTAATTCTTCCCTAACATACTGGCCTCTGTCCCAAGAGTGGCTCAAGCTCACCTGCCTCACTTGTTTCCTGCAGCTGGACTTTGACTGAAAGCTGCACCTATTCAGTATGGTTGTGGGGTCTAATAGCTCTGAGCTGTAGGATGAGACAGGGGCAGGAGGTGAAAAAATAAACAGGAGGAGAGGGCACTGTTTGTCAGGGGTCAGTCTCCTCCAATCTTGGACTGACGTGAACTGATGTTTATTCTATTGATAGAGCTCTCGGGGTCACAGGATGTCCATCAGGTGGATGGCCCCCAAGGAGGTATTGCAGGTCCACTTGGATTGTATTTCGGTATTTAGTAGTATGAATTTCAAAATGTAGTATTCATGAGACTATACTAATATTACCTGTGAGGAGTTTCAATAGAGTTTTCAGAACTCTTGATAGATTCAGCCCAGTCCTCACTGAGATTCAACTGTTACATTAGTATCACTCTCCATTTCAAAGCCTGAGGATCTGAGTTTCAGAACTCGGTGAAATATTGAACAACCACTGTTTTTAAACATGTGTACTTTAAATATGTCTTTTAATTAATAGCCTCTGCCATATATTTTCCCAGACATTTGGGATATATTTAATTATTTTAATGTAATAGCACCAATGGCCACAAGGAGATATGATTTAAGAACAATATACCAAGTGAGGTTGGGGAATCCTGAGAGTGGTAGAGGTGTTCAGGAGTTGAGAACCTTGATGACCTCCTTCAAATGCCAGAGTCCAGGGAAGAAATGGATAGGTGGCAGGTATCTGCATGATCATTATAGGTGAGGAATGACTGGTGAGGTGGCAGTGAACCATCCAAAGTCATGCATCTCACAAGGTTGGAGCTTGGATGTTGACACAGATCAGAAGTCTATTGGCCTAATACTCCATGTACTGTCCCAACATCCTCTTAACTACTTCAGAGACTGCTGATAGGAAGAAGAAGGTGGTAAGGGCTTCAATGATTGTGTTCCTGATAGAAGAGAGAGAAGGGGAAGAGAAATGTTTGCCTCTAAAGATGGGGTTCCAATGACTTCAGAAATTAATTTTGTACCATCACCACTCTCTCTCTCTCTGTGTGTGCATTGACAGCTTCTCTGGGAAGTGGGCCCTGGGCCATGATTGTATTTTGCAAGGAGACACTTGATTTCTATTTTCTTAGCTCTACATATAGAAGGATATTTCATTGCAAGGTAGATCAAAACCAGAGTGTTACCCATATGTGATTAAGATGATTTGGATGGTGATATTGGTAACTTTTGTTCAGATGACATTTAGGTGGGACTTTGGACTTGATGCTTAAATGAGTTGAGAATTTTGAGGATTTTGAAGTGAGGTGAATTAAGATTGAATGTGGTGTCTACATGAACATTTTGGGGCCAGAATTTAGACTGATAGGTGAATAATGTCCCCCAAGAGATATCCAGGTCCTAACACCTGGAACCTCTGAGACCTGTGAGTGGTCTCCTTAGCCCGAGCTGTGCATTCTTCTTCTGCAACCTATTGAGATAAACCCTGGATTCACTGAAACTGTCAAATTGCTCAGGCATCTTTTTTAAGTTTGTTCATCAGCAAATATTTGACATGTAATCTGTCAAACACTTTGCTTGCAATGCTGAGACTACAGCATGCGCCCTACAAGACAATAAAAATCATGAGACTGTAAACAAAGTCATGTCTGGTAATTGCATTGCTTTAAAATTCCTCCTCACCCAAAAAGGAGGCAGATGTGCTATTGTTAATACCTCTTGCCATAATTGGGTTAATAATTCAGGGGAAATAGAACAGGAAGCAATTAAATTTCAATGACAAGCTCACCTGAAGTAAGGTGTAAGTCAAATTCCATGTGGGCCTTCTCTAGCTATCCCTCAGGGGTAGGAATTCTGGATGCAACCATTACTTACGACAGGTCTGATGACCCTACTTGGAGTAATGTATGCATAAGTGAAGGACTTCTAATGTGTACGAAATGCTGGTGTTCCAAAATCTTTGCTGACAACATTGTTGAAAGCCACCGTCTAGCAGGCCTGAACTGTATCCACCTTCTTGTCTGAGGTAGTGGGAGGACTTATGTTGTAGAAGATAATTCAGTAGAGTAGGCTGGACCTGGTAGAGAGACCAAGAAGTAGGACATGAATAAGCCTGTTAGGTGTTGCTTGTGTCTTAGTGTCTGAGGGAGGCTTTTGTTTCTAAGTGTTAAGAATCTCCCTTCCCTTAGAGACCAGATGATGTTCATGTATTTGACAGAATTTGTTGATCCTTTTATTTTATGGGGATTGTTATTGTCCATTCTCCCTGTAAGTGATGAGTGCGGCTAGGTCTTTCAATGAACTTCTTCAGAGTCACCTGGTAGTCAGTTGACAGTTATAAAGTGTCAGAATCAAGTATCATCAAGCATTTTTATTTTATTAAAGATTATTTTTTAAGGTCTTGGCAGTAGGAGCTAGATTTTAAAAATTTATTTTATTACCCATCCTCTTGTGTGTGCGTGCGTGTGTGTGTCTGTATAATATATAATTAGATAATGGTAGGAATCAAAGCTTAGAATGCCATGATTTGTGCCCTAATTTTGGTGCACTTAAGTTTTAAGAATGGGATGAATAGGGCTATTGTCTGGGGAGATGGTAGGTAAAATTATTCTTTCTTTGAGGAGATGATCTTGGATTATAGGCCAGAGCCCCACAGGACCTTGTTTCATGCAATTTTGCAGTTTTATTGCCTTGCTTGGCAGGGGCAG